>CM053030.1:68295575-68430488 GCA_028564925.1 Lithobates sylvaticus
CTGAGATCTAGTTCTTCTGCTTGTCCCGGTGGTTGCGTGAAGCTAGGTAGGACCGACTCCCAATTTACATGAAACTTGGAGACCACCTTAGGGGTTAAGGCCGGTGAGGGCCTTAGGATTACTTTGTCTGTGGGAATGATGCAAAAAGGAACCCTGCAAGATAGAGCTGCCAGCTCTGAAACTCTCCTTGCTGACGTTATGGCTGTGAGAAAGATCAGCTTGACTGTCAGGAACCATAGCGGGCATGTTTCAGCAGGCACAAATGCATGTTGGAGCAGAGCTCTTAGCACTGTGCCCAAGTCCCAGGTTGGGAACAGGGTCCTCTTTGATGGTCTCATTCTTATGGCCGCTCTACGAAATTAGCTTTATTAGCGGCTTGTCTGCCCACTTGCGATCTGTGAAGCAAGACAAGGCTGACACCTGTACCTTTATAGTGTTATATGCCAAGTCCATCCTTAGTGCTGACTGTAAAAACTCTAGCACCATGTTTGCGGTCAATGGGGAGAATTTCTGTTGTGAAGCAAATGCTGTAATCTTCTTCCAAATACTGGTGTATGTGGCTTTGGTTGTGGCCTTTCTCGACTTCAATAGTGTCTCCTCTGAAATTCCTTTAGACTACAGTCTGGCTGATTCAACAGCCATGCTGTCAGTTGCAATCTGCCTGGGTTGGAGTGATTCCAATGCGCCTGCTGTAGTAGGTCCCTCTTCAGTGGCAGCCATACTGAGGGGACTAGCCGAGGGGCGTACCCCACCTGCCAAAGATTGTTGAGTGACCACTCGTTGTTGTTGGGAAAATCTCGACTCAGATGGTCTGCTATGTAATATTTACTGCCTGGATAGTAGGCTGCCGTCAAAGCCTCCACATGTGCTTCGACCCAGACAAATATATTGGTTGCCAACTGCAGCAGCGGCAAGCTCTTGGTTCCTCCTTGTTTGGTTATGTTAGCGACCGCTGTCCGGTTGTCCAAAATAAGCTTGACCAAAACACCCTGCATCAGATTCTTGACTGTCAGTAGGGCTAGGTATGCTGCCTGTAACTCCAAAAGGTTGGAGTGTCTGGTCTCCATCTTGCTCCATTTGCCTTGGACCTGCCTGCCGAGGCAGTGAGCGTCCCAGCTCCAGAGACTGGCATCCAAGGTTATCTGGATCCAATCTCCAGGGCTGAGAGGCATGCCTAGTGACAGAGTCCCTGGCACTATCCACCACACCAAGCCCTGGCGGATCCGTCTTGGTAGGAAGATTCTTTGGTCCAATGACATGCCATCCCACTGGTTCAGAAAGGATGTTTGGAATGCCCTTGTATGGCATCCTGCCAGGGAACAGCTGTAGTTGCTGCTGTGAACATTCCCAGGAGCGTCATACAGTCTCTCGCCGAAAGCGACGAGGACTGCATCACACTGTTCACGCAGGCTACTAACTTGGCCATTTTGCGATATGGTAGCGAGATCGGCCCTCTCATTGTGTTGAAAATAAGCCCTAGGTACTCCATCTCCTGGGATGGAACCAACTGGCTCTTCTGCTTGTTGATGATTCAGCCAAATTCGGATAGAATCTTCAGCACCACCTCGCATTGTCGTTAAATCCTCGCTTGCGTGGGCCACTACCAAGATTTCGTCTAGGTAGTGGAAATTTTTTATCCCCACCAAACGTATAACTGTGATGGTAGCTAGCAAGATTTTGGAAAAGATCTGAGGTGCTGTGCTGATACATTTGAACTGGAAATGATTTCCCCCCACCATGAATCGTAGGTATTTTTGGTGATGCCTGTTGATTGGGACATGAAGGTAGGCATCTGCCAAATTGACCGATATTAGCCAGTCGCCTGGTTGCAGAATCAATATAATTGTAAATATCTATTCTATTTTGACCCATGTCCTGGGATCGATGAAGTGGTTCAAAGACCTTAGGTCTAAGACTGGTCTGACGCCTGTCACCCCCGCCGCTCACAGCTCCGTCCCCGTGACATCATCACCGACAGGCAGAAAGCACAGGGGAGGTGGCCGGCGCGGCTCCTAGGGACAGGAAAGCAGGAGAAAGAGTGCACGATCTTCAGGCAACCACTTGCCGACCGCCACATGTACATATACGTCGGCAGAATAGCATAGCTGGGCAAATGGGCGTACAGGTACATCCCTTTGAATTTGCCGCTGTGTGGTCACGTGCTCGCCGGCGGCGTGCACGCGACCCTGCCAGGAGCTCCGTGAGTAGGGTCGCGGGTCCCGTGGACTCGATCGCTGTGGGGATACCCGCGATCGTCTTGAGGAGCTGAAGAATGGGGAGATGCTAATGTAAACAAGCATCTCCCCGTTCTGCCTAGTGACACTGTCTGTGATCGGGACCTATGATCAGTGAAGTGTAATTGGTAGCCCCACCCCTAAATGTTAGAATCACTCCCCAGGACATACTTAACCCCTCCCTAGCCCCGGAATGGTTAACCCCTTCACTGCCAGTGTCATTTTTACAGTAATCAATTCAATTTTATAGCACTGATAGCTGCAAAAATGACAATGGTCCCAAAAATGTGTCAAAATTGTCCGACGTGTCTGCCATAATGTCGTAGTCATGATAAAAAATTACAGATCGCCGCCATTACTAGTAAAAAAAATTATGAATAAAAATGCCATAAAACTAACCCCTATTTTGTAGACGCTATAACTTTTGCGCAAACCAATCAATAAACGCTTATTGCGATTTTGTTTACCAAAAATATGTAGAAGAATACGTATCGGCCTAAACTGAGGAAAAAATTTTTTTTTATATATTTTTGGGGGATATTTATTATAGCAAAAAGTAAAAAATAATGTGTTTTTTTCAAAATTGACGCTCTATTTTTGTTTATAGCGCAAAAAATAAAAAACGCAGAGTTGATCAAATACCACCAAAAGAAAGCTCTATTTGTGGGAAAAAAGGACGTAAATTTTGTTTGGGAGCCACGTCGCGCGACCGCACAATTGTCAGTTAAAGCGCCGCAGTGCCGAATCGCAAAAAGTGCTCCGGGGCTTAAGTGGTTAAGCATTTACCTGCCTGTGGCTCCGGCACCTGTTTTTAAAAGGATTTACCTTCATCGTTCTGGATCTTCCAACCCAGGAGAGGCTTGAACCTAGGAGGGTAGGTTCGGTAGGGGGTGGGGGGTGTCAATTCCTCAAGCATGGTGGCCTGGAGTCTGACCAAAAAAAGAGAATGGAGGGGGGCTCTCTTATTAGCTAGGAGAAGGTGGTCCCGAGAGACTGGAGGGAGGGGTTAACCCAAGTGTGCCGATGTGAGGCTGGCCAGGAAAGGCATTTTTTCGTCACCTAAAGTCATGCTGTCTACTACACCTGAGAAATTATATATATATATATTTATTATTATTATTATTATTATTATTATTATTATACAGGATTTATATAGCACCAACAGTTTACGCAGCGCTTTACAATATAAAAAGGCAGACAATACAGTTATAACACAATAAAATACAAGAGGATTAAGAGGGCCCTGGTCAGAAGAGCTTACAATCTAAATAGTATATATATATCTATATATATCTATATATATCTATAATATATATATTATTTTTTTTTTTTTTTGTATTATTATTTATTTATTTATTTTCCCTTTTATTGGTTGAACTAGATGGATTTTTTGCAACCAAACTAACTACATTGCCTTGCGAAAGTATTCGGCCCCCTTGAACTTTTCAACCTTTTGCCACATTTCAGGCTTCAAACATAAAGATATAAAATTTGAATTTTTTGTGAAGAATCACCAACAAGTGGGACACAATTGTGAAGTGGAACGAAATCTATTGGATATTTTAAACTTTTTTAGCAAATAAAAAACTGAAAAGTGGTGCGTGCAAAATTATTCGGCCCCTTTACTTTCAGTGCAGTAAACTCACTCCAGAAGTTCAGCGAGGATCTCTGAATGATCCAATGTTGTCCTAAATGACTGATGGTGATAAATAGAATCCACCTGTGTGTAATCAAGTCTCTGTATAAATGCACCTGCTCTGTGATAGTCTCAGGGTTCTGTTGAAAGCGCAGAGAGCATCATGAAGACCAAGGAACACACCAGGCAGGTCCGTAATACTGTTGTGGAGAAGTTTAAAGCCGGATTTTAATACAAAAAGATTTCCCAAGCTTTAAACATCCCAAGGAGCACTGTGCAAGCGATCATTTTGAAATGGAAGGAGTATCAGACCACTGCAAATCTACCAAGACCTGGCTGTCCCTCTAAACTTTCAGCTCAGACAAGGAGAAGACTGATCAGAGATGCAGCCAAGAGGCCCATGATCACTCTGGATGAACTGCAGAGAACTACAGCTGAGGTGGGAGAGTCTGTCCATAGGACAACAATCAGTCGTACACTGCACAAATCTGGCCTTTATGGAAGAGTGGCAAGAAGAAAGCCATTTCTCAAAGAAATCCATAAAAAGTCTCGTCTAAAGTTTGCCACAAGCCACCTGGGAGACACACCAAACATGTGGAAGAAGGTGCTCTGGTCCGATGAAACCAAAATCAAACTTTTTGGCCACAATGCCAAACGATATGTTTGGCGTAAAAGCAACACAGCTCATCACCCTCAACACACCATCCCCACTGTCAAACATGGTGGTGGCAGCATCATGGTTTGGGCCTGCTTTTCTTCAGCAGGGACAGGGAAGATGGTTAAAATTGAGGGGAAGATGGATGCAGCCAAATACAGGACCATTCTGGATGAAAACCTGTTGAAGTCTGCAAAAGACCTGAGACTGGGACGGAGATTTATCTTCCAACAAGACAATGATCCCAAACATACAGCAAAATCTACAAAGGAATGGTTCACAAATAAACGTATCCAGGTGTTAGAATGGCCAAGTCAAAGTCCAGACCTGAATCCAATCGAGAATCTGTGGAAAGAGCTGAAAACTGCTGTTCACAAACGCTCTCCATCCAACCTCACTGAGCTCGAGCTGTTTTCCAAGAAGAATGGGCAAGAATTTCAGTCTCTCGATGTGCAAAACTGATAGAGACATACCCCAAGCGACTTGCAGCTGTAATCGCAGCAAAAGGTGGCTCTACAAAGTATTAACGCAAGGGGGCCGAATAATTTTGCACGCCCCACTTTTCATTTTTTTATTAGTTAAAAAAGTTTCAAAAATCCAATAGATTTCGTTCCACTTCACAATTGTGTCCCACTTGTTGGTGATTCTTCACAAAAAATAAAAGTTTATATCTTTATGTTTGAAGCCTGAAATGTGGCAAAAGGTTGAAAAGTTCAAGGGGGCCGAATACTTTCGCAAGGCACTGTATGTAACTATGTACAAAGCCATATAGGAACTGTGCTGCCGCTTAGTGTCCTTATTAAATCATTTGGACTGAGCTCTAATAAGTTCTTGTTTGTACAGCTTCATAATGGGTCTGTTAGTGTTCTGTACTGTATTGTTAATCCTATTGTGAACCTGTTTAGTAAAGTTAAAGCTACCCTGTGTCTAATCAATTTGACTCTATCCCCTACTTGTTACTCATGTAGACAGGAAGGAGTGGAAAGCTGCTGGAGGAGATCAGCAGAATAAAGATGCAAAAACAGGTGAAAAAAAATATATATATGTTTAACAAATGGCAACTGTTTAAGATTCACAGTGCTTTAGCAAATGAAATATCATCCAGTGAAGGTTTATATCTACTCTAAAAAAGTTTTTGTGACTCTGGAATATGTCAGAGGATCTTTAAAAATTCATGAAGCGTTCAGGCTGCTGAAGACCGTAAAACTTTATGAATACTGTCTCTATTCCTTAGTAAAGCTCCATTCCCTGACAGAGTCTATATTGTTAATAATAATGAGTCAATATGTCACTCCATATTTCACGGCATTTCATTAAAAGTTAAGTCTCTGTCCTGAGCCAGGCTGCCTGTAAGTATTTGTTCAGGTCAAGTATAAATGACGTGCTGCCTGATTTGCTGAGATGCGCACATCTGTGATGATTCAGGCCGGGCCTATTAAACCGAGGAGCAAATGAATGTGTATTTCTTGATGTAGCAATGAGGACTACAATTATAAAGTACAGTGTTCCTTCGGTATTTCTATGCATCGCATTTCCCTCTAGTGCTCAGTGTTAGTGTTATCAATTGACATATTAGTGAGCCAAGCTAAAGGGATTGTGGAACGAGTAGTTCCACAGACTGATAATTGCTTTGCATGACCTGGACTACATATCCCAGGGATCTTTGCTGCCATTGGAGAGATTGCTGGGAGAAACTATATAAGAAGCCAAAGCCAGTCCTGCGCTCTCTTCCTCCTGGGCCTGACACGAGACGGACCTCTCCGTGCATGGAGAGATGGGTCAGGCCTACCACACAGTGTAAACATTCCAACCGGGATAAGAGGGGCCTAGCATTGCTTGCTGTTCAGCGAACATCTATCCAGCACCACTTCGGTTGCCTGCCAATCTGTGTTCTATGCTTTGCACCGGGAGATCGGAATGGCAGATCCGCTGCACGTGTGTCGTTTCAGGGGCTGCTGTCTGGAAGGCATTAAATCAGCCTGGTCATTGGTGAGAGGGCAATCGCCCACCTTTACAAACCCTGTCACTTTGCACAGACATTTTTTTTTTTATTTTAAAAGGATAGCGGGGGTGGGGGGCTGCATAGGATTTGTGCTTGGAGAGTAGGGTTCGGGTAAAGGGGATAAGGGGATTTATGGTGGCATTTTTACTAGTAGTGGGGAGATTTGGGAGGGTTTGTGCTTGGAGGGAGGACGGGGGGGGGGGGGGCGAATATGTGCTAGGGGGGAGTTAGGGGAGAAGATGATTTGTGGTAGATTTCCGGTGGCATTAGTGTTAGATTTCCCGCCACACTATCACAGTCCCACTATAAGTCGCTGATCACTGCCATTACTAATCTAAAAAAAAAAAAAAAAACAGTATATACACCATAGTTTGTAGTTCACGCAAACCAAATAATATACACTTATTGGGATTTTTTTTTTAACCAAAGACATGTAGCAGAATACATTTTGGCCTAAATTTATGAAGAAATTCAATTTTTTTAATTTTTTATTGGCTATGTTTTATAACAGAAAGTAAAAAAAAATTTTTTTTTTTCAAAATTTGCAGTCTTTTTCCGTTTATATAATAATAAATAAAAAATCTAGTGGTGATCAAATACCACCAAAAGAAAGCTTTATTTGTGTGAAAACAACACTATAAATTTAAATTGCGTACTGTGTTGCATGACCACGCAGTTGTCAGTTAAAATAGGGCAGTGCAGAATAGCAAAAATGGTCTGTCATGAAGGGGGTAAAACCTTTCAGAGTGGTTAATGTGGTGTTGCACACACAAAAAAAAAAAAATCATTAAAATTCCTAAAAAATAAAAATAAAAAAACATTTGGAATTTTTTTTTTTAACTCACCTCTAAATGCCTGTTGCTAGGGGGTCCCTCTTAGTCTGCCTCCTTCAGTGCCTGGGCTGGTGACATCACTTCCCCTCGGCGCAGGAAGGGCTCAGCTCTGCCCCCTCCATCCTGTCAGTCATCTGGCACACGTGACAGGTCCCAGATGACTGCGTGGCCAATCACGGCACACGGCGCCACTCATGCATGCGCAGTGGGTGCCCGGCTGTGAAGCCAAAGCCGGGTGCCCACAGTTAGAATGCCGGCGCCGCAGAGCGAAGGGGGGAACAAGCGGGGCTTTGTTCCCCTGCATCGCTGGACCCTGGGACAGGTAAGTGTCCGATTATTAAAAGTCAGCAGCTGCAGTATTTGTAGCTGCTGACTTTTATTTTTATTTTTTTTAAGGGGAACTCCTCTTTAAGGTCTGCTCAGTCAAAGTGTTAGCTCTCTGTCTGTTTTCAAAGTGCACAAAATCATATGTAATGGAAGAGTTTTCTTTTTTTTTTTTTCTTTCCTGAGATTTATATGTGTTTGTGATACTCTTATTTGTGACACAGCAATCAAAGCATATTCTATAGGTACAAGGAGACTTGGGTTTTAATTAACCATGCCCCTTAGGCCCCTCCCACTGTTAACAGTTTGGGCACATAATTCTCTGCAGCATGCACAGTCCACCACATTATTTCTCTTTTGGGGTGCCCAAAGGTGCTCTAGCTGCACAATGTTACAATCCTAGCAATGCCTCTGGGGGGTGCTCTGGGAGCTTCTCCTGTAATCACTGATAGGAAAAGCAGTCAGAAGAAGCAGGGCCTGATATCTGCTGGAGGGAGGATTCTGCTCTTTCCTCCCACCAATAGCAGCCTACTGTAGTTGGAAAAGAGCAGGTGCTGAGAACCCACCTGTGCTGGGCTTAGAAAAGGCTTACCGGTGTTCCTCTCTCCACTTAGTATGTGACATATAGATTGTCCTGAGATGGGAAGGAGCTGCTCTTCATTTCTGGTGGGCACCATACTGAGACGTGTGAACTGTGAGTACACAGTGGTTGAGGGACAACACAGTCCTCCCCTCTTCTCCTCAGAACCCCCCAAGTTCCCCTTTCTCTGCTACATATGCAGTACTCATCTTAAGAGTTATTTGTGGTGGATCACTGTTCAGAGGGAGTTTAACAGGCAGTGAGGAGGTAATATGTCATATCCTTACCACCTGTTTCATCCTCCAAAATCCCATTTTGCTGCATAAGCTACTATTAGCTTCATCCCCTCCTCAACCCAGAGAAAGGATAGGGGGTGCAGTTTGCCATCTTTGTCCTGGGCACTGGATGACTTTGTCACCCTTTGTGGCCTGTGTAACGTAAGGTAAGCATTTGTTTTTCCTGATGTATATTTTACATCAAGGACTTGGGGTCTAATGGATATGTGGACCTTGCATTTTAAAGAAAGGTCCTTTAAAATAAGACGTGGCATCTCATATCACACTTTTTGCTTACACCTTTAGTTATAGAATGCCTTACATCTGGTGTAAAGAATAGCAAGTCCATAACAATCATATAATCCAATAAAATAGTACAGTGCAATAAAATAATTTGGTGATGGAATCCTCAACAAGAAATCCTCAGTAAGAAAGCAGCAAAGTTCATATAATAAAGGTGTGGATAAGAAACCAAAATGGTGTAGTTCTGTGCAACGGATAACATGCAAGTGTCAGATTCCATGTATTACCTCCACCAGAGACACCTAAAGCCGCTCACCTTATGTATATCAATGTTTCTCAACTCCAGTCCTCAAGTACCCCCAACAGGTCATGTTTTCAGGTGTTCTCCCAGATGAATTAGCTGTGGTAATTACTAAGGCAGTGAAACTGATCGAATCACCTGTGCAAAATAATGGAAAGCCTGAAAACATGAGCTGTTGGGGGTACTTGAGGACTGGAGTTGAGAAACATTGATGTATATGACCCCTGAATAAACAGGATGGTAAAATCACGCATTCTCCTATAAGGGTGTATGTACCATCATGCAGCCGATACATCCAATACAAGTCTGGAGCGATGATTCCTTTGTGGTAATATACAAAAACAAAGTGTCAGGGCTGGGCTTTTAGCAGCTCTCTTTTCTGTGCTCAGCTTTGCGATAATTGTCAGCACTTAAATGATTCCTCAGTGGCTCACCTGGTTATCATTAGCTGCTCGTCGGTCCCGCCTATAGCCAGCACCTTCTGGCTATTTAAACTGCATTGTTCATTCCTTTCCTGCCTTCTCCTGGTCAACATATCTGGAGTTTCTCTGCTGTGTTCCTGTGAAAGACGTTACTCGGCTGGCGTCCCTTCTGGTTCCTGATCCTGTTCTGATCTCTGGTTTCCTGATCACTGGCCTGTCTGACTACCGGCGTTGGCTTCCGAACCCTGGCTTATGTTTAAACTACGCTACTGATCTGTACAATTTTTGCTATTACATTAAAATGTGTGATTTCGATTTTTGAATGAGCAGGACCACCGTATGGATCAGTTTGCAAAAGCGTTACAGGCGCTCCTGATTCACACTGCTCACCTGGATCCACCCACTGTGGCTGTTCCGTTACAACTAGTGCTGCAGGCCATCCCTGCTGCTACTCCAGTCTCTCTGCAGGCCCCCGCCTCGAATATTACCTCTGTAAGAGGTATGTCTGGTTCTGTTCCCCTTCCCCAGCGATTTGGGGGCGATCAAGTTCAATGCAGAGGGTTTCTCAACCTGGTTGGGATATACTTTGAGATTCTGCCCCTGGCGTTCCCCAGAAAAAGAAAAGTAGGCTTCATTATTTCTTTGCTTTCTGATAGAGCCTTGGTTTGGGAAAACCCTCTATGGGAGATGCAAAAACCCATTATCCTGAGTTACCCTGAGTTTGTCATTTGCCATTCTCATTGACTCCAGACTCGGAGAGAGACCTTCCTTAAGGAGTGCTTGCGGAGGCCTCCTGTACGTTTGGCTCCAAGCTATGCATTCCCACCCTTGCTTCCTTTACCTCCCATGCCCCCTGGTACCGAGTCTGCCAGTGAAGTAGAACCCATGCAGTTGGGCTTCACATGTCTCTCTGCGGAGGAGAGGGCCTTTAGGAGGAGAGAGAGATTGTGCCTTTATTGTGGCCAGGCAGGTCACTTTTTGTCCTACCTGTCCGGGAAAATGCCTGCACCTGAGGTCCTGTAGAGGACAGACCTTAGGTGGCGTTGATGTGTCCCCAGTTATCCTGAAGGATAAGCCTCTAGTTTCCATTACCCTTTCTTGGTCATCCATCGATACACAGATACTAATTGACTCGGGCTGCAAGCCTATTCATAGATAGTACCTTTGCGGCTAAGCACTCGATTCCGCTGCAGCTTCGTGCCACTCCACTTGCCATTGAGGCTATTGATGGGAGACGTTTACAGCTTTCCCATGAGTACCGTGAATTTAGCAATATCTTTGACAAAGGTCAAGCCAGTAGTTTGCCTCCACACCAGTTGTATGATTGTGCAATTGACCTTCAACCTGGTGTCATGCCTCCTCGTGGTCGGGTCTACCCTTTGTCTGTCTCAGAGGATGAAGCCATGGAGGACTATGTTGCCGATTCACATTCTCGAAGGTTCATCCGCAAATCGTCTCCTGCTGGTGCTGGCTTCTTTTTTGTGAAAAAGAAGAGTGGTGAACTGAGACCTTGTATCGATTAAAGGGGTCTCTATCGCATTACGATTAAGAACACTTATCTGATTCCATTGATTACGTAATTTAGACAGCCTCAAGGGAGCAATGATTTTCACAAAGCTGTTTTGAGAGGGGCATACAATCTCGTGAGGATCAAGGTGGGCGATGAATGGAAAACTGCATTTAATACCAGGACCGGACATTACGAAATACCTTGTAATGCTGTTTGGTCTCTTCAACGCTCCTGCAGTTTTTCAGGAATTTGTCAACGATGTCCCCCGAGATATGTTACAGCAATGTGTGATGGTTTATCTTGACGATATTTTCATATATTGAAAATCCCTAAAGATCCACCACACAGATGTCTCCCGTGTGCTACAGAGGTTGAGAGATAATAACCTATATTGTAAGTTGAAAAAGTGCGCATTCCATCGTGAACAGGTTACATTTCTGGGTTATGTCATTTCTACTGCTGTTTTTTCGACGGACCCAGAGAAACGATCTGTAGTTCTACAGTGGCCTCAATCCGTAGGTCTACGTCTGCCACAATGTTTTCTTGGCTTTTCCAATTATTATCGGAATTGTATTCGTAACTTTTCTTTTCTAGTCAAACCTGACTGACATTACCAGGAAGGATGGCAACCCACAGAATTGGTCTCCAGATTCCATTAAAGCTATTGAGTCTCACAAGGCTACCTTAGTTTCAGCTGTCCTGGCACATCCTGATCCTATGTTACCCTTCATTCTTGAGGTTGATGCATTTGAGACTGGAGTAGGAGTGCTTCTGTCTCAACGTCCTACCTCTGAGAGCGCTATGCCTCCTTGTGGCTACTTTTCCAAGAAATTGTCTCCTCCAGAATGCAATTACGAGATTGGGGACAGAGAAATGCTAGCTATCATTTTAGCTCTTAAAGAAGGGCAAGTGGGCTATTTTTCTGTCAAGCTTCAGTTACAAAGTCTCATTATTACCCGGTACTAAGAATGTTTTCCTCCTCCTCCAAGATGAAGTCGGTTTCTATACCTGTGATACCTCCAGACTGCATTCTAGCCTCTATTCGCACTAGTCTCCTTTCACCTTTGGGTGACAGAGTTCTTGCTGCTCAGATCCATTCTCCTCCTAAAAAACCTTGTGACCGCTGCTTTGTCCTTGATAATCTCTTTACTGCTTTGCTCCAGACATACCATTCTCCCAAGGCAGCTGGTCACCCAGGGAAGAACCAGCTCCGTGCTAATGTAATCACTTGTTCTGTGTGTGCTCAGAGTAAAACATCATGACACCTTCCAGTGGGTCTCCTACAACCCATACCCAGTGGAGAGCGGCCTTGGGCCCACTTGTCTATGGATTTTATTGTGGAGTTACCCAACTTCCAGGGCAGCACAGTTATTTTTATGGTGGTTGACTGGTTCTCGAAGATGTATTAATGTATTCCACTTAAGAAGTTGCTGCATCCAAAGAACTTGCATCCATTTTTGCTCAGGAGATCTTTCAGTTCCATGGGCTTCCTGATTGTCTCCGTTTATGGCAAATTATGGTTTCCAACCATCCATGTTGCCTGGCACATTTGTTCCTCAAATAATTCCTGCATTAGAGGAGCATCTCCGTAATCTCTGTTCCACTTGGGTGCCGGTTCAAGAGTCCTTGCGACGTGCCAGTGATAGGTACATACTCCTTGTTGTCCGCAGATGCCTACCTGCCCCTTCCTACCAGGTTGGGGAGAGGGTCTGGCTGTCATCTCATAACCTCCTACTCCGTGTTCCCTCACTGAAACTGGCACCGTGGTATATTGGACCTTTCCATATTCCCAGTGTCTTACGCATTAGACCATCCTTCTAACATGCGTATTTCAAATGTATTCCATGTTTCCTTATTAAACCTTTTGTGTACAACCGCTTCACCACCTCAGTACCACATCTTCGCCCCGGTTCAGGTTGAGAACCATGAAGAGTATGAGATACAATCGATCATTGACTCCTGCAGGTTCTGTGGGCGCATATAGTACCTTCATTGGAAAGTGTACGGTCCAGAGAAACGCTCTTGGGTCTCATCCTTGGATGTACATGCTCCTGCCCTCCTCCATGCTTTCCATAGACATTTTCCCCTCAAACCTGGTGCCCCTTCAAGGGGGAGGGGTCGTTGAGGAGGGGGTACTGTCAAGGCTGGGCTCTTAGCAGCTTTCTTCTCTGTGCTTGGGCTGCTCAGCTGTCTGGATAATTATCAGTGCTCAAATGATTCCTCAGTGGCTCACCTGGTTACCATTATCTGCTTGTCAATCCCACCTTCAGACATTCCCTTCTGGCTATTTAAACTGCCTTGATCATTCTTTTCCTGCCTTTGCTTTTGTCAACATATCTGGAGTTTCTCTGCTGTGTTCCTGTGAAAGACTGCCTGGTTGACGTCACTTCTGGTTCTCGATCCTGTTCTTCTGCCTCCGACTACGCTGGTCTCTGGTTTCCTGATCACTGGCTTGTCTGACTACCCACATTGGCTTCCGATCCCTGGATTATGTTTTGACTAGGTTTTACTGAACTGCACATTTTTTTACCATAACACTAAAAGGTGTGATTTTTACTGCATTTCTGTCTGATTCATGGTTCCTGACACAAAGGGAGATATATAGTGCTCTCTGCCAATGCTTTCTTTATTAAAAAATAGGTAAAAACACTTACTTACTGGCACTTCAGATAAGTGCTAATATAGAGCGCTCAATCAATACAGATAGTTGTGGAAGATATCTACGAGTGACGTCATACATGTCATACATGTCATAGCATGAGGAAGGCTTCAGCCAAAACACTTTTGAATTCTATGGATTTTGCTATTGCTGTAGTGCAACAATAAAGTTTTCTAATGATAAAGCTATTGAGTCGCTAGCTTGTGATTGTTATGGACTTGCAGTCCACACCACAGCCAGAGCACCAATACTCTGCTCGTATATTTTCCATCACAGTAGTAGAGCTTGGGTGAGTTTTTATGTAAAAAATAGCAGACTGATATAAGAGACTGACTGGCAGTTTAGATCACCAGTGTCTATCAAAATAAAGTGATCATTTAACAGTAGGTAAATAATGAAGACATTAACTATATAGGGCAGTCCAGTGATTCAGTATATTATTTTCTCAAAAAGAGGCCATATTCCAGACCAATGAAACACCCAGCTGGCTAACTCCAAACCAGTACAAAAAAATTTGAATGAATGATTTGGACAACTGATTTTCAAATCGGCGCTGTCCAACTCAGTTCTGAAAGACTGTGATCCTCCCAACTTTTTGGATATCTGTAACTAACTGGTAATAAATCATTTAAGGATTATTTCATCAAGAAAAATATTTTTCTATATTCCATCATCCTTGTCTGAATGTAACCCATAAGGAATAGAGTTGGCAGGACCGGCCCCACCCTAAGACAAACTGAGAACCTTGCCCTAGCTGGTGCAGCTCTAAGAGACGACTGACAAAAAATGTTCAAGCCAAAATTCTGTCTTCATAATAAAGTCTAATAGTTATGTAATCCTATTCCGAACTTCCCATCCTGTAAAATAAATGTAGTGGCAGGAATATGCAAAAAATTCTAGGAACACAGAAGACAAACATCCATCTTTGTACTTCCTGGAAGGTGGCAGACCTATGAAAGATAGAGAGACAAGGCCAAACTTTTTATTTTTATTTTTGTTTTGGATAGAGTAGGAGACAGTTAGGTTTTTATTGCTGTCTATGTTCCTGCTAGGGGGATTCACCCTCTCTATAGTTCTGGTGATTGCCATTCATACAGAAAGTGGAAAATCCAAACTTCCAGTGGGGTCACCTGTTAAAGGGACAACTGTCCGACACTCAGAATACAATAGATGAAAAAAAACTTCTTTGTTGATCAATTGTATGTGCATGAACAAATTGCATAGAGTTACTGTATATTGTTAACCGCTTCAATACCGGGCACTTTCACCCCCTTCCTGCCCAGGCCAATTTTTTAGCTTTCAGCACTGTTGCACTTTGAATGACAATTGCACAGTCATGCAACATTGTACCCATATACATTTTTTATAATAGTTTTTTCACACAAATAGAGCTTTATTTTGGTGGTATTTAATCACCACTAGATTTTTTATTTTTTTCTATATAAACCAAAAAAGAACCAATTTTTTTTTTTTCAAACGTGATTTTCTTAGTTTCTGTTATAAAGTTTTGCAAAAAAAATCTTTCTCAATAAATTTGGGCCAAAATGTATTCTGCTACTTTTCTTTAGTGAAATCCCCCCAATCAGTGTATATTATTTAGTCTGTAAGAAAGTTATAGAGTCCACAAACTATGGTATATATATCTAAAAATGTATCAATCCTGATATACTATGATCTCATTTCCTGAGGCCCGAAAATGTCAGGACAGTACAAATACTCCCCAAATGACCCTTTTTGGAAAGTAGACAGTCCAAGGTATTTAGTAAGAGACATGGTGAGTTTTTTGAAGTTGTAATTATTTTTGTTACAATGACTGGTGACAGCATGTAAAAAAAAATGATTGCTTATACCAGTGAATTTCACTAGTATAAGTGAAAAAATGTACTGAATAAAACTGATTCATTCAATATGTTTTATTGTGATTAGCTGTAATTGGCCCTGTCTGTACGATGTGAACATTGTGACCAATTACAACTAGCAACACATTTGTACACAATTGTTTACAGCTGTCATGTGATCTTCTGTGATTGGTTACAGCGATCACATGGTCCGCTGGACACAGTCGATGACAGGTTGCACAGCAATGTGGCTCGTTTCAGGAGGACGTCATATGATGTCCACCTGGAACGATTAGCTTTATTGACTTACTACATTGAGCACAATAAAATTCCCTAGTGAATTATTTGTTAGAATTTTTATCCCAGCACTTGTAGTTTTCTGTCTGTGCATTATTTTAAATTAGCTTTTTAGTTAGTAGCTCTCTCATGTTTTGGAATAATTAAAGCCTATACTTGCAGTTTGCAACTTTCAAAGCTGCTAGCTCCTGCTCTTCTGGTTCTGCTTCTCTTCTAATTCAATTCTTCACAGGAAAGAGTTACCAGTAAACAGTGCAAATTCCAGTCAGTCTGTTAGCTTGGAGGAGGAAGGAGGAGCAACGGAGTGCCTTGCCATCCTAGGTTATGGGGCTGTGTGTTCCCATTGATGCACACAGTGTAAGGAGACACAACTCCAAGTGCCGGCATGCAAGGGTGACTCCATAGGATGCTGCAAGGGAAAGGCACCAAAACAGGAAACCTGGGGCAGTGTTCATGACAGCAGCCTAAAGTAGAACTAAAGAGAGTAAGGGAAGGCTATAACTTCTGTCAGTTTTTTTTTTGTCATCTGTGAGCCCATTGGGGAGATTTTCCTTCATGTCCTGTCCCAAAGCCGATTTAGGTAGTGAGAGGAAATCCCTCCAAAGTAAGGAAATCCTGGTGTGTCACCAGGGCCACCAAAACAAGTGATTTCTCCTCTATTGCTGTTCTGGTCTCGCACCAAAATTTTACTTTCACTTTTGATGATAATTGTAAACAGGACAAGTAGAGAGGGTGAATCCACCAAATGGGGACACAGACAGCAATAAAACCTGACAGGTGTTCTGATCCCTCTCCATTCTAAAAACTAAAAAGCTAAAATCAACAAAAATCAATAAATAAAGTTTTGCCTTACTGTACTATACTGTACTGTACTATAACTAGTTCAACTCTTTGGGGATATGTATACATCCAAAGAGTGAACTGTTAAGTAGCAGCCATCAGCTTGTGCCAGTTTTTTTCAGCCGGCTCCTGGCTGGAAAGTGAAAGTGATCTGGCAGCTGTAAATCCGCCAATCACTTTCACCGTGCAGGCAGTGTAGTGTCCCCCTCTTCCCGCCAGGTCCCCCTTGTGCTGTAAAAGGGGGAGAGCCCAAATCCACATCTAGCCTCTTCGGGATAGAGAACAGGAGGAAACTGAGGAACATCCATTCCTCTAATTTCCTCTGTACTGAACAAAAACCGGAAGCGACATGGATTTCATAACTTCTTGTTTCAGAGCTTCCATTCACTGGCTGGTACTGTACAGCAAGGGGAGTATCTAACGGAGCAAAAAAAAATAAAAATTATAATAAAATGTGTGGATATATATATATATATATATATATATATATATAATTTAACAAAACCAACCTATGTTGCCCCACACACCGACAATTGCAAAGTGCATCCAGGGCGCACACAATTTAAAGACTTGATATGTTTGGTATCTGTTTACTTGACACAACTCCATCTTATATACTGTATTTTATAAATAGATTGGGTATTATATTTTGTACCTTTGCACTCAAATGAATTTTATTATATTTTTGTTCCTGAAAATACGCCGTTGATAAACAGTTGTGCAAATATTGTGCAACATAAAAAATTGCAACTATCATTTTTTAGTTTTTGCAGGGTCTCTGCTTTCAGAAAATATATAATATTCTGGGGGTTTAAGTCATTTTATGGCCAAAAATGCAGATTTTTACATGTCTACAAAAAATACAGAAGCTGTATACTCAGTAAGTGATATCACTGAAAGCTGGTAAAAGTACTTAAAAACTGCAGGTTTAATATGACTTATATATATACAGTGGTGTGAAAAAGTGTTTGCCCCCTTCCTCATTTCCTGTTCCTTTGCATGTTTGTCACACTTAAGTGTTTCGGAACATCAAACCAATTTAAACAATAGTCAAGGACAACACAAGTAAACACAAAATGCAATTTGTAAATGAAGGTGTTTATTATTAAAGGTGAAAAAAAATCCAAACCATCATGGCCCTGTGTGAAAAAGTGATTGCCCCCTAAACCTAATAACTGGTTGGGCCACCCTTAGCAGCAACAACTGCAACCAAGCGTTTGCGATAACGTGCAATGAGGCTTTTACAGCGTCCTGGAGGAATTTTGGCCCACTCATCTTTGCAGAATTGTCCTAATTCAGTTACATTAGAGGGTTTTCGAGCATGAACGGCCTTTTTAAGGTCATACCACAACATCTCAATAGGATTCAGGTCAGGACTTTGGCTAGGCCACTCCAAAGTCTTCATTTTGTTTTTCTTCAGCCATTCGGTGGTGGACTTGCTGGTGTGTTTAGGATCATTGTCCTGCTGCAGAACCCAAGTTCGTTTCAGCTTGAGTACACGAACAGATGGTCGGACATTCTCCTTCAGGATCTCTTGGTAGACAGCAGAATTCATAGTTCCTTTTATCACGGCAAGTCTTCCAGGTCCTGAAGCAGCAAAACAGCCCCAGACCATCACACTACCACCACCATATTTTACTGTTGGTATAATGTTCTTTTTCTGAAATTCAGTGTTCCTTCTACGCCAGATATACTTGGACACACACCTTCCAAAGAGTTCCACTTTTGTCTCATCGGTCCACAGAATGTTGTCCCAAAAGTCTTGGGGATCATCAAGATGTGTTGTGGAGAAATTGAGACGAGCTTTGATGTTCTTTTTGCTCAGCAGTGGTTTTCTCCTTGGAACTCTGCCATGCAGGCCATTTTTGCCCAGTCTTTTCCTGATGGTGGAGGCATGAACGCTGACCCTAACTGAGGCAAGTGAGGCCTGCAGTTCCTTGTACGTTGTTGTGGGGTCTTTTGTGACCTCTTGGATGAGTCGTCGCTGCGCTCTTGGGGTAATTTTGGGCGGCCGGCCACTCCTGGGAAGGTTCACCACTGTTCCATGTCTTCGCCATTTGTGGATAATGGCTCTCACTGTGGTTCGCTGGATTCCCAAAGCTTTGGAAATGGCTTTATAACCCTTTCCAGACTGATAGATCTCAATTACTTTCTTTCTCAATTGTTCCTGAATTTCTTTGGGTCTCGGCATGATGTGTAGCTTTTAAGGATCTTCTGGTGGACCTTACTGTGTCAAGCAGCTCCTATTTAAGTGATGCCTTGATTGTGAACAGGTGTGGCAATAATCAGGCCTGGGTGTGGCTAGAGAAATTGAACTCAGGTGTGGACAACCACAGTTATAGTATGTTTTAACAAGGGGGGCAATCACTTTTTCACACAGGGCCATGATGGTTTGGATTTTTTTTCACCTTTAATAATAAACACCTTCATTTACAAATTGCATTTTGTGTTTACTTGTGTTGTCCTTGACTATTGTTTAAATTGGTTTGATGTTCCGAAACACTTAAGTGTGACAAACATGCAAAGGAACAGGAAATGAGGAAGGGGGCAAACACTTTTTCACACCACTGTATGTAGCAGCCTGATTTTTAGGCAGGGTTGCCAGGTATAGTTGCCCTGGCCAATTGATAGGAGATCAATTGATTCCACCCTAATTCTGGAATTGCTGCACTTCTTAGATGGCCGGGTATCTGGTGACATTAGATAAGACAAGGGCATTGCAAGGACAGATTAGGAATGGATGGGGTATCTCGGCCAATGGGCAGGGATCTTTTTGGGTCCCTTGGCCTGCTGGGAGAGCCTATTTATTTGGGTGAGGTCAGGTAATCGGGGTTCTGTGCCACCTGGACGGCTGTCTGGGTGAACGTGTGTTGTGCTGCTCCGGACTGCTAGGACAGAGCCTGAGGCCTATCCTGGGGACATCTGGCTGCTAGGCTGTGTGAGGCCTATCCAGAAGCAAGAGAGCAGTGTAGGGTTGGGATTGCGGCTTGCATTCCAACCATAACCATGCCGGCTGGAGAACCTGTCGCGGTCAGAGGTAGAGGGGAAGCTGATGCCATTAAGGGACCATCCACCTTGTTACCAGGGACCACCGTGAGTAGCTGAAGCAAGTATCAGAGCAGTATTCTCACAAACCGATGACGGTGAGGAATTGGGAAACTTTAGCAGGTGTCAAGCCAGGGACCCAGCCAGCGGAGGTGGCACTTGCAGAGCAGTCTTGTGTGCCAAGCCAGGAACCAAGCAGGCCAGTGGGGTAACACTTAAGTAGTATCTGTGAGTGCCAAACAAGGGACCCAGCAGGGAGGCGGGGTGACATTTGAGGAATATACTCAGTGAGAAGATTGGAAGAGCTCAGGAGATCCAGTGGCATTTGATCAGCAGGTCTAGTTGATAGACTTGGAGATCAGTTGAGTGAAGATCGAAAAAAGGAGATTGTGGAGGAAGTGAAAGAGTTACTTGCAACCTTTGTTAGAAACTGTTCGAGATTGTTACCATAGGAGACATCGTGTCTACACATGCAGATGTGGCGTTCGACTAGGTGCCTTTCCCTGCATGGCTGTCTACCTATAGAAGTCTCAGAGTCTGCCAATTAACATTACAACTACTAAAGGATGTCCTGGCCCTAAACCCTCTCTCCCACAGTTCTGTTTAAGAGACAATAAATCTCTTTGCATTCAAGAAATGTCTGGCGCCCATTAATCTACCTTACATTGCACCCACCATGCCTCGTAACCCACTCTACACAGAAGGATGTCAGCTGTCCCTAACTGGAGGTCACCATTAGGCCTGGAGAGGACTTGGCTACGTATACAGTATATATATATATATATATATATATATATATACACAACCAAAACAGTGTATAAAACAGTGGTAACACAGTTACATGTTTTCTTTTCCTTACTCCAGTCATCTTTGTATAATAAAGAATGATTAAAAAAAAAAATTATAATTAAAAATTGACAGAACTTCTGTCTATGCCAGCTCTATCCATAACTTAAGAAATCAAGTTTTGGTTATGAACATATTCTTAATAAATAAGACAGCTTACTCAAGTACATCCAGTCTGGCAGTGACAAATCTGAAAATAATGATCAACACACTTTAGAATACATGAAACTGTCAGGCATGTAACACTCGGCACATATAGATGTGCGAAAAAGGGGGGAGACACTGCGCTAAACCCAAACCAATAAACAGTGCAAAATATATGTGAAATATATATAAATGAAAGCAGCTCTACCACTCTACACAGTTAAATAGACATGTGTAGCGCTACCAAAAATACAATCATAAACGATGACTGCAATGTGAACAACTGACATGGCCAGCTCATTTGAGACTCACACATTGCTTTTTATTATTTTATGTGCTGTATTTTATATGAGATTTTTCCCTTTCTGTGTTCCTCAATTTTTTCATGAAAAATCCAATAAATTTATTGGTTGATCTACACTACTTGGAGTTTTGTCTCCCCCCTTTTTTCTGTATTATGGGCCATTCTGGATGAGTTGGAGTACCATCTTGGCTGTCCATCCGCTTTTTCAAGGTGTGCTGTTTGGACCAATGACCCACCTCAACATTCCAGGCGTTATCTACAGGAGAACCCTAAGCGCAATTGACCCACTGCCGTATGGTAGGTGTGTCCACCACCGCTGGTAAGCGTACCCATTATATGTCCTTGGATTTCTTCTATATATTCCTATGTACATCAGATCCTGGGATTTCAGAGATGTCTTGTCATTCACATGGGAGTTTTTGTCACAGAGACTTTCACGTTTTTTACATTAACCACTTCTCAATATATATGGGACTAGTTTGAACATCATTATATTGCTATATAATTTTTTACTTCATCAGTTGTTCAGTCCTCGTTTATGATTGTATTTTTGTTAGCGCTACACATTTATTTTTTCCAGTCAGCACATATAGCTTGCTTTATTAACTCCAGCGTTAAGAACAATGCATAGTTATTAGATGTGTTTTTCCCAGCTGGGACTTGATTAAAGCATTTTATAACACCACTACTAGGCAGGGACATTTACAGTATAGGATTACTGTTGTTCAAAAAGTACCCAACACTGACAGCAATAAGTTCTGCCAATGAGGTTCACTCTGCTATGACTGTGGCAGGTTTTTATAATATAAACAGTATTATTGCTGTCAGAAGACAGCTGGGACACACTCACAAGCCAAGCTAAGAACCAATACTCATGCTACACATGTAGGAATTAGAAAGATTCAACCAAACCAGGACAGAAGCTTTTGGAGGGGACTAGGGGCTAGCCTTCTACCCACTGATTATGGTCCATGGAGGAGACTGGGGAATTTTCCTGCTTCTCCCGGTCAAAGCATTGAAAAGAGCTCAGTTCAGCCTCTGATCCCATGGAGATTTCTATAAAGACATGGATGAGTGAGTTTGGGCTGGAAGAACTTGACTGGCCTGCACAGAGTCCTAACTTCAACTTGAAAGAACACCTTTGGGATGAATTAGAGCAGAGACTGTGAGCCAGGCCTTCTCGTCCACATCAGTGCTTGACCTCACAAATGTGCTTCTGGAAGAATGGTCAAACATTCCCAGAGACACACTCCTAAACCTTGTGGAAAGCCTGCCCAGAAGATTTAAAACTGTTATAGCTGCAAAGGGTGGGCCAACTCAGTATTGAACCCTATGGACTAACACTGGGATGCCATTAAAATGCGTGTAAAAGCAGGTGTCCCAATACTATTGACAATATAGTGTATATCAAATAAATGTACACATTGTTTGAAACATAAAGCAAAATGTCACATAGTAATAGTAAGTACAAAGCAGTATTGCCCAGATAACAGCACATGGGAAGGGAGAAGCTGAGGCCTCAAAAAATAAGGATGTTTCAGGGTGCAAGACCCCTTTTTCGTTAGAGGCATCTTTTTTCATATGACACCAAAAATGTACAACCCTTAGGTTTGTACACAGTACAATCCAAATCACTCAACCTTATTAGACCATAGTGCATTGCTGTCATAGAAATACAATTCTCTAATCTATGAATGGTCCAAAAATGGGATGTAGTAAGGGGATACCGTATTCTCTAGCTAAGGGCTCCTCTGTTACAGGAAGTGTCCCTGCTCCTTTGGCAGGATTCCTGATATAAGGTAGGGGGGAAGAGGGAGTTGCTTTGTACCGTACACAGGAAGAATGTAGCAGAGGTCTAAGTGGAACCAACTGTGTTGGTTTTCCCACTTGGGCTTCCCTAACTATGGGCCCTGGGGATACTAGCACTAACCTAAAGGGAACAAGGACTTTAGACTGTACCAGAAGATATGGGTTTATTAGATGGAAACCTATAGTGCCTTATTTACCTTGCCAAATGTTTGGAAGTTATGCTCTTTATTCAAATAAAGAAATTGGATTTTACTTCTGGTTGGAGTGATGTTATTCAAGAAGATGCCTGATACTTGGAAGCACGAAAGTGTATAAAGTGGATCATTTCACAGTTAGGCCGCAGGAGACTATACAGCTATAACTCATGATACGCTACACAGTCATGAATACAAGGTACATGGTCTAAACCTGGTTGGGTCAAACATGGTGGTGGCCAGGCCATGAAGAGCATCTATGGAACCGTGCCGTGTGAATTGGGCCCCAGGTGTTCGGCTGGACTGTCAAA
Source organism: Lithobates sylvaticus (assembly GCA_028564925.1). Lineage (NCBI taxonomy): Eukaryota > Metazoa > Chordata > Amphibia > Anura > Ranidae > Lithobates > Lithobates sylvaticus. The sequence goes on from CM053030.1 coordinate 68,318,878, forward strand.
GCCTTGATCTGGAAACACAGAGAAATGCAGGGCCCTGCAATGTGAGTTTTTCCTGGTACTCCTTACCCCAGTATGTCTGGTTAGCTCCTACCCTTTTCACCTTTAGGCGATCCTTGAAAACGTATTTGTTCAAATCCTATCCCTCCTCCACCTAAAAACAGCTGAGTACTTTGGAGTTTTGTATTGTATTTTGTGCTTAGTGGATTACTTCTATCACTATGCAATGCCAATGCTAGCTTTAATTTGATTTGGCTGCTGCTGGCTTTCCTGTAACCATGAGGTTTGTATACAAGTAAGTATTTAGGCGGTCCCCTAGTTACAAACATCTGACTTACAAACAACTCCTACTAAACGGACAGAGACAACAGGAAGTGAGAGGAAATCTACCCATAGGAAGGGAAATTCACTCCTGTTATGCCTTGTACACACAGTCAGACATTCCGACCACAAAATCCGTAATTTTTTTTCCGAGGGATTTTGGCCGAAACTTGTCTTGCATACACACGGTCGCACAAAGTTGACGGCAAATCCGATTTTTCGGAACGAGGTGACGAATAATACATACGATGGGACTACGTAGAGGCCAGTAGCCAATAGCTTTCATCTCCAAATTTTTCTGAGCATGCGTGGCACTTTGTGCATCGGAATTCTTGACACACGATCGCAAAAAACTTTTTCTGTCGGAAATTCCGACGGAAAAAGTCAGATAGCGCCCACACACAATCGGATTTTCCAACAACATAATCCGATCGGACTTTTTCCATTGGAAATTCCAACCGTGTGTACAAGGCATAAGAGTTGTAGATCCACAAAATCCCAAAATGTTCAAAATTCAGTTGTCATTGGGACAGAAAGTGAGGTGAAATCTTCTGACCAGGGGCACAGACAGCAAAACAAATGTTACAGGGGTGTTAACCCCTCCCTATTCTATGCAAAAAGCTTAAAAATATTTTATTTTTTCACTGGAACTACACTTAAAAATGTTCCTTTTCCGACTTACAAACAGATTCAACTTAAGAACAAACCTACAGACCCTGTCTTGTTTGTAGCCCGGGGACCGCATGTAAAGCTTCCTACAAATTTCAATAAAATACAATAAACCACAATTGCTGGTAGTCCTAATTGTTAAAAATAAGTCCATTTAAAGCATCAGGAACATCGAATACAAGAGCCAGATCATGCAAATAAAACCATTTTATTGGTACATATCATAACAAATAAGCACAAGTAGACAAAAATGATATTTTCCCTAATAGGTTTTGCTCATCTCTGGTTACTAGGAAACCACATGTCTGCAGTTGACTTTACTTTCAAAATACAAACAGAACCTGTTGATGTAAAATCATTTTCTAGACACCCAATACGATTTACAAGTCCAAGCAGTCAAAGACATGAGTATGCAGCTGATCAGACTGTTCCAGAACTAGCGGCACTCCAGGAAATGAGAGTAACCACCAGCCTGCTGTACTCCAGCCACAGGAACCACCTGGCAATGAAAGCCAACCACACTGACTTGATGTTGTAGGTATGCATCTGTGAGCTACAGGAGCTAGATTCTCTTTTATGTGTTTATGTCACTGAAACCTTTAGTCATTTGGTTTAGAATGAACATGCTGTTCCTGAAAGAATATATATTTTCTGCCTAGTTTGTATTTTTTTAGCTTCAAAAGCATACTTACCAGCTGTGTCTATGTTCTTGGGTCGTTCCTGAGTTCAGAGGAGGACTGGGAACTTTTGGCCTGAGGGGCGAATGCAAACAACCTGCCTTTTATTGGTAGGCATGTAAAGAGTGCCATGGATGTGATAGGTGGGCATGGTGAGAGGTGAGTTTTCTCATGCAGGGGAATTCAAAATAGTTCTAACAACCATTTTCTGGTATTTATGCACTTATATTTGCACCATTGTAGATAACATTACAGACACATGCAGCAAATTCAAGTAGTTCTTAAAGCAGAAGTAAACCCATTGATTTAACAGTTTAGAAAAAACTGTTACATTCCCGGCACGTGTGCCGGGAATGTAACTGTCACATTGGTTGTGCTCCCAATCAAAGTGTCTAACCATCCAATGGCTGGAATCATAGCTGATCACATGTGCAGCATCATGGCAATTGGAGAGTAAACAAAGGCCAAGATGGCAGCTTCCTTGGCTGAAAACGATAGGAGGGTTAACTTCCACTTTAATATTGACACTTTAAAGCGGAGTTCCACCTAAAAGTTGAACCTATGCTTATTTGCTTCCTTCCCCCTTCCGGTGCCACATTTGGCACCTTTCAGGGGGGAGGAGGGAACAGGGACCTGTATTTGACAGGTCCCTGTCCCCACTTCCGGGGGACGGCGCCGTGCTGCCGTCCTTCAGAAGTTCGGCCCCCCTCCTCTTTCCTCCGCCACCGGGTCAATTAGAAAGCACAGCACACTTCGCGCATGTGCAGTAGGGAACCGGCCGTGAAGCAGAAAGACTTCACTGCCGGTTTCCCTTAGTGGAGATGGTGGCGGCAGCCCCCCAATAGCCAATCTGAAAATCGGCTTGGGTGCCAACATCGCAGGCTCCCTGGATAGGTAAGTCAGCAGCTACAGTATTTGTATAAAAAAATGTCCCCAGTCGGACATGTCGCTGTGGCAGTAACAGATTCTTAAAAATTACTGCCAGCTGATTGGGAAACTGGTGGTAATTAAGGCCAACTGTAGTGTTCAGAGGTACACCAGTACTCTGAGTGGAGGTATGTCATGTCATGAATGGGCTCTTTCCTGGTCCTGTCCCCATTCAGCTCTCCCTGTCCGAAAGCTAAATATAAAAAAAAGGGGCCAGGAATACTCAGCACGGTGGCTAAGTGGTTAGCACTTCCGCCTAGCAGCACTTGGGATTCAGTTCAAATACCAAACATGGCTCTACCTGCCTGGTGTTTGCATGTTCTCTCTGTGCCTGCATGGGTTTTCTCCCACACTCCAAAGACGTACTGGCAGTTTAATTGGCTCCTGTCTAAATTGGCCCTAGTATGTGAATCAGGGTCCTTAGATTGTAAGCTCCTTGAGGGCAGGGTCTGATGTGAATGTATAATAAATATGTAAAGGGCTGTGTAATTTGATGGTGCTATATTAGTTTCCTATGACAAATTCTGTGATTGTACTGTAGGTCTAAATGGGCAGCAGTGTAGTTTTAAAATACCCAGCATGTTCTGAATCCTGAATTTTGGGCTGAATGAAAGGCCTCCTTTCACCAACCCAACATATGTTGTTAGTCCTGGCCTGGAGGGAAAGTACCCCAAAGCCTAGTGCTCCCATGCTTGTGTTCCAGTGGCTGGTAAATGTGAGTGATTGAAGTGGTTTCAGGTGTGTTTTAAAGAAGAATATCACTTTATAGTACAGGGTGGGCATATATTGCCCTATATTTTGGTTTGACTTTAGAAAGCTCATTAGATTTTCAAAAAAGAAGATCAGAAGTATAACAAGAATAAGCAAAGAAGACTTATAAAGATTCAGATGTAGAGCTCTTGCCCCAGGCCGTGTTGTTACGAGGGGTGTCAGTGTTTAGAGTTTGGCTTTGACTATATCCAGTTTAGCTAAAGCTGCAGCTTTTGTATTTTAACCTTAGTCTGCAACCAGCTGTCCAGGCAACTCTCTGGAGTTTTGGGAGTTCCCCCAAAGCTCTGAATATCAATTACTTAAACTAGCCTTTGTTGATGTGTTCCAGAGGATTGAGCTAAGAGTGTTGATGTTCTGAGGCTGAGCTATGGATATTTATTTCTCTAGCCAATTTTTACTGATGGTTTCCAGAGGGTTGTGCTTGGAAGTTAATAAGTATTTGGGTGTGTTCTCATGTTTCGGGAGTTTTACAAGTGCCCTGGACACTAGACATGATGTAACACTCCTTCAGATTGACCACCTGAGTTCAGGTGAGGCCCAGCTTAGGCTGGAGGGGAAAGCAGCCATTATCAAATACCTTTGCTGATATGTTTTCTTGATTTGCTTCTTTTGGGAGAATTTGGTGCCTTTCTAAAGTGGTCTCAGAAATTAAGCTTTTTATTTATCTAGAGGTGCCTAAAGTTTTTTTTCTTTTGGTATTTGTTTTCTGTCCCTCTCCCTGTTCTTTGTTAACCACTTGTGAAAAGGTTTTTTGCCTACTAACTGGGTAGACTGATTAGGGTCCACATCTCTGATACATACAATGAAAGTACTTTTTGAATAGAGTCGGGAAGGATTAGAACCATTATCATGTGTTTATTGCTGTCTGTATCCCCAGTGGGGAGACTTACCCTCTCTGTATATTCTGATGACCTCTGCCACCTGGACTGAAGGTGATCGGAAATCTGAGCTTTTACAGTTGTTATAACAGGAATAGGGTCCTTGCCTATGATTCTGAATGGTCTGTATAGTGCACGGGTTTACTAAGTACTTATAGGTGCATACAAATTCTTCTAGCTATACTATAATCTGCTATTCGGGGTAAGGTGTAATTTACGTGCATATTTGTGCAAAAAACACTGAACAGTAATGCAAATTTTTATTTTATTTTTGATCTAAACACTGTGGTAGTATAATTTTTTTGTGTAAAGGCCCATTGAAAGCAAGGGACTGCATTCAGATTCTCAAAAAAAATATTCCAGCCCTGACAAAATAAATTAACTGTTTTGGACATATTTTACATTAGGCTTAATCAATGAATGTTATTTGTTGATGAAACAAAGCCATTTAAATTGGTAAAGAAAATAAGTATTGGTAAATTCTAAGAATAGGAGTGTTAACAGTGCAAACGATAGGCTTTGATGTTTTTAAAATTAGCTTTTGTCTAAAAATACTCAGATATCAATACAGTACTTCAAAACACCATGGTGTTCATATGGTAGCTGTAATAGAGCTATAATAGAGCTTCGCCTCTAAACCACCCCCTCAGGACCAGTGAAGAGCATTTTCAAGAGCCCCCACGTTCTCCTTTTTTTCTCCATACCTTCATGCACGAGTGAAGAGATGCAGCAATGTCCCTACCTCTGCCTAAGTGCAGTTTTCCATCTGGGTTCAGCCTCTCCTAAATCGTGGCCCTAGTGCTCAGGCTGCCAAATCTGCTTGTTTACAAGTGTCTGCAATGGCTTATGAGCATAGGAGTGTCAGTTTGACTCGTACTTTTTTCTCTTTACTCTTTAAAGTGGTTGTAAACCCTTACAGACCACTTTAACCTACAGGTAAGCCTAGATTAAGGCTTACCTGTAGGTGCAAGAAATATCTCCTTAACCTACATGGTTAAGGAGATATTTTCCTAAAAACGGCACCGATGTCTACGGCGCATGCTCGCCGGAGACATCGGCGCAGGCGCACTGAGCGTGCCTTTAGTGAAGGTGATCATGCCGTCACCGATGGCTCCCACGCGCATGCACCGGAGTGACGTCATCACTGCTCCGGCCAGTCACAGCGCCGGAGCAGCGATACCCGGAAGTCACTTCGATTTAGGGTAAGTAATTCATAATGAGCTAGTATGCTATGCATACTAGCTCATTATGCCTTTATCCTGCAGGGTGTTTTTTTTATTTATTAGAGAGGGTTTACTTCCACTTTAAGTAGTCCTATTGTCTGCAGTTCAGTTTTCTTTTCTATTATTTTATCTTCATACCCCTCTGTTTCTCTACTGGCTGACCCTCAGTCTGCTTAGTCTCCATCTGCCCTCTTGGTTCCCCAGTCCCTTTATGCCATGTGTATTATTCTCTCAGTTGTCCCCTACGTTGTCCCGACTCCGGGTGCTGCTGTGGGGAGAGTGCATGAACCCAGCTGCTTGTATTCAGGCTGGGCACACTCTGTGATGACATCACCTGCTACTCTGGCCTACACATGTATAGTAGGAAGTGAATGCAGAAAGTGCCATCTTGGTTGAGGAAAACCTTCCCCTTACTTGGGTTCTCCCTGTAGGAGAAGCTCTGGCAGTGATGTAATTCCACCCAGGGCATTTAAAAATTGTGAACTCATGCCAAGATGTGGTCTTATCCCACTCTGGGGTTACATAACTTCCTTGGACGTTTAAAATATCTTTATCAGTAGCCTGGTCTCTCTCTGTTATGGATGAGGTAGATATGCCCAGCCCTTGGGCTATCATGCGTTCTAATTTTTTTTTTTTTTCTATCCCTTATTAGTTTCTGACTTCTCTTGCTACCTTTCTTGCAGTTCTGTTTTCCTAGCTGGGTGCCCTGGTCCCTCCTGATCCATTAGTCAGTCCCCACTTACACAAGACCCTCATCTCCGTAGGTAGGGAGCCTACAGTTTGGTAACTTTTCCAGGAATCTTAAAAGACTACTTCTTATGTGGGTCGCTTTGATCTTTTTTCAGCCCTGCCTGTTCATGCTAAAAGTCATGTCTGGAGGAGCATAGACATTCATCTGAGGAGCATCACTCCAGATGCTGGAAAAAAATTATCATCCCCAGAACAGTGCCAATGCCCAAGTGACAAATTCTGCTGGGTCTATGAAGCAGTTCCTATGCCCAACAAATTAGTTTGCAAGAAATGCTTTGACTAGTTTTCATTCGACCAAGAACAGGTGGTGGTGTCTCTTCTGAAGCAGGTGGTGAGAGACTCCAGCTCAGAACTTTCATCAACTGGCAGCAACTCTTTCAGGTCAGAATACTTCCCAGAGCTTTTCCCAGGAGGTGCCTCTGGAAGATCAACCAGGCACTTCCACAAATGTTTGTCAGCCAACTTTGATTTCTTCCCCTGTCAGCAGAGAGCCAGGAGATAATGGTGACTCCTCCTCATCTCAGGAGGAGGATTCAGATCAGTTAGGCTTCAGCTTTATTGTCATGGTTATGCAGTAATGTTTGTCTGTCAGCTTAAGAGGCCAGCAACTCTCACCTGGCTGCTTAAGTAATCTCTCCTCAAAGCATGGCTCCACCCCAGCCCCTATCAGGGAACTCTATATTAACCTGTGCACTGCAAGCCAGCTCTACTGATCAATATTGTGTTTTTGGCTTCCATGTGCTCATTGCTCTGTGTAATACGTCTGATCCAGTTTACAGACCTTGGCTTGTTCTTGACTGTCCTCCTCTGCTTCATATCCCGACCTTTGGCGTGTTCCTTGACTATCCCTATCTGCTTGTTGTCCTGACCTTTTGGCTTATCTCCTGACTATCCTTTGTTTTTTCAGTCTGCTGCTTCCTCTCTACCTTCCTGTACTCTATTGTGAGCGTGAGCTGGGAGACCCTGGGGGCTGTGACCTGGAGTCAGACTACAACGAAGTCCATTCCTACCATCAGGGGCCCTGGTGAACACCCGTTGGCTCTTAGATTCCGCGCCCTTGGAAATCTCATTCTCTAGCTCCCAGTGTGATCCGTGTTGGTGCTCCAGATTACCTGCTTTCCTGAACCACTCAGGGCTCCATCCGAAACAGTCAGCCATAGGGTCCACTACCTTGCGGTGCACTCCAGACCCCCACAGAGTGCGTCTGTCACCTGGACTCAGGTGACCTGACATTTACTTTGAGGAAATAAGGGATTTCATAACTTAAGAGTGGCAGAAGAGAGAGAAAAGGTTCTTGCTGAACCATTGAAATAAACTGTATCCTCTTAAATTTGTTTACCATTCCAATGAAGGACTTGGTCTCTTTCAAAGACTTAATGGATAGAAGGATTGACCTAGATCTAAAAAGAGCCTATTAATTGGCAGGTACAGCTTCCCATCTGGCAATAGCTCATACTTCTATTGTAAACATGTAGCGCTGTGCCCTCTTGAGGGTCGCAAGTTATATCAGTACCCACCTGGTTGCCCTGACCCTGTGAGTCCTCTGCCACCCCTAACACCCAGGGTTCATATATTTTTTCCCTTTTTCAATGACAACAAGAAGGAAGTAAATACACCAGAATAGATTAATCCAATAGATCATTTACTTAATGAGATGAAACAGAAATTAGAGAGTCAATTGAAGTTTACACTTTGAAATGCTATTTCCTTAGGAATGTTATCAGTAACTAAATGACAATCACCTATCAGATTTAAACATTTAACAGTAAATACTATAATTTTTGTACAAAAAAGCTCCTTCAATGCCTATGTGATCAGGCTACAGGAGAGCAGAGGCCCTTATGAGTGTCAGACCCCTCTCTACTGCTCCTACACACATAAATGCAGAACAGTAAATAACAAGTTATAACTTTTAGCAATGAGAAACTGTATTATAATTCAACCTGCTCTTTCAGAGAGTTATTGGTGAATTATAGCTCTAGGAGCTCAGTAAAACTAATTGTCAGGGCTTTACCCGCACGGCGCGGGCCAATCGGCATGTGCGCATGCGCACGGGCGCCGCGGGGAGACTCAGGCATCAGCACAGGTGTGCGCGCCGGCAGGAGGCACAGGTGCGCGCGCGCGCGCGGCGGGCGCGGGCGCGCGCATCGCGGGCGCACACGTGAGCGCGCTGGCGCTGTTTGGCGCCAGTGGGCTCTTTTAAGAAATGGCAGTTGCACCTGAGCGGTGCTGTCCGTCTGCAGCTGTACCCTGACTGTAACCTGTTCTGCAAATCTGTGTATCCCTGATCTACTGACCCGGCTTCCTGACTCTGCTGCCTTCCCCAATCCTGATCCCGGCTCGTCTGACTCTGCTCTTGCTGACCTCTGAACGCTGATCCTGGCTTGTTGACCCTGCTTCTGCCTGCTCCCTCTTACCTGCCTGCCCGTGTACCAGACCCAGCCTGCCTGACTACTCTCTGCCTGATTCCACACATGCTGTGTGCTTCCAGAGTTGCTGCTGCCACCTGGGGATCATCCCGCATCCGGGTGCTGGGCACCTACCTACCAAGTTCTGCTGTTCCTGCTGCCAGAGGACTTCTGCCTACCCTCAGCACCTGCTACTGCATCCAGCCCAGGCACTCCTACTCCGCTGCGCTCTCGGGTCCACTGTTCCCATTCCAGTGGCCCCTGAACCAGAGCCGTAAGAGAGGCCTCCTCCCAGCAAAGTCAGGCTCTCCACCCAGGTACCTAACAGTACGGACAGCCATGACTGAGCCTGCGGGAGAAGCCTCTCCTTTGAAGGACATTTGCTCACACCTCGCAGCCCTCACCCAGGCGGTGCAATCCCTCCAAGATGGGTACACAAGACTGGAAGGACAAGTACAGCAACTTACCGGCACTAGCGCTGCCAACGCTGCGGCTCCTGCACCACCTCAGCCTCCTGCACAGCCTGCCACTCCCCCAGCAGTGGTAATGTTACCGCCTGAACCAAGGGTGCCCATCCCAGATAAATTCGCAGGGGACCGTTCCAAGTTCCGGGTCTTCCGCAATGCCTGCCAACTTTACTTTGCCCTACAACCGAGAACTTTTTCCCTTGAAGCTACCAAGGTGGGGTTCGTGGTCTCATTGCTTCAGGGCGAACCCCAGATCTGGGCACACCGACTGCTGGAGGGGGGGAGCATACTGGTCCAGTCCCTCTCGTCCTTTTTCGAAGCCATGGCACAACTGTACGAGGACCCCCAGTTGACCACTACAGCTGAATCTGCCTTGTATGCGCTCCAGCAGGGCCGCAGGTCGGCCGAGGACTATGTATCGGACTTCAGACGCTGGAGCGCAGATACCCAGTGGAATGATGCTGCACTCAGGCACCAATTCCGCATGGGCCTCTCCGATGGACTAAAGGACGAGCTCGCTCGGGTGGGTACCCCGGATACCCTGGAGGACTTAATTACCCTGAGCATCCAGATCGACCGTCGGCTCCGGGAACGCCGAATGGAGAGGTCTGCTCAAGTTCATCGGCCAGCTTGGATGACTGCAAGAGCTCCACTACCTGCTACCCGCTACCTACCTAACCATCCGGTAGGCTCTAGTCATCCCACTCCCGATGCTGGTGAACCCATGCAACTGGGCCTTATGCGACCTACCCTGTCCCCGGAGGAGCGTGCCCGACGCCGGCAGTTGAACCTATGCCTGTACTGCGGTGGCTCTGGGCACTTCGTGAGCAGATGCCCGGTGAAGACACGTAAGTGCCTCTCCTCTGTCTCAACCAGTCCTGTACCCTTGCCGGTCCATGCCACCCACATCGCTCTCTCTCTGTCGTTTCAGTTCCTGGGAAGGACGGTTCACACCAGCGCTATCCTTGATTCAGGAGCCTGTACCTGCTTCATTGACGCCACCTTTGCCAGCCTGCACAACATCCCCCTCCGGAAGAAGGCCCACGGGCTATCTGTGTTTCTCGCTGACGGCTCTCGTATCAGGTCAGGCCAAGTTACTCAGGAAACCCTTCCCCTGCTCACCACCGCCTCGCCTCATCATAAAGAACTGTTAACCCTGGATGTGATCTCATCTCCCCTGTTTCCCGTGATCCTGGGCATTCCCTGGCTGCAGGCCCACGATCCCACCATCAACTGGTCCACAGGGGAGGTAAAGTTTCAATCCTCCTATTGCCTGGAACATTGCCTTCGGGAGACCTCGGCACCCCCCTCCACGCTTTTCTGCCTGGACTCTGATCTAAACCTTGACCAAATGGTGCCAGAACCTTATCACGAGTTCCTGGACGTCTTCAGTAAACGGGGGGCCGACGCACTGCCTCCACACCGGCCCTACGACTGCCCCATTGAACTGTTGCCAGGGGCCGAGATTCCTTTTGGGCGTATTTTCCCCCTTTCCGAGAAAGAGCAGGAGGCCCTGAAGGTTTACATTTCAGAGAACTTGAAGAAGGGGTTCATACGACACTCTACCTCACCCGCAGGCGCCGGCATCTTTTTCGTAACCAAAAAGGATCAATCTCTCCGGCCCTGCGTGGACTACCGGGAATTAAACAAAATCACGGTTAAAAACCGTTACCCCCTTCCCCTGATACCAGAACTGTTCCAGAAGTTGAGAACCGCTACTATTTTCTCTAAATTGGACTTAAGAGGGGCCTACAATTTAGTTCGCATCCGATCAGGGGACGAGTGGAAGACGGCTTTTCGTACTCGCTTCGGGCATTATGAGTACATGGTCATGCCCTTTGGCCTCTGTAATGCCCCAGCCACATTCCAGCATCTCATAAATGAGGTCTTCAGGGACTTTTTGGACATCTTTGTCATCGTCTATCTAGATGACATCTTGATCTTTTCCAGATCGCTGGAGCAGCACCGGGGGCATGTGGGCCGAGTTCTTCTCCGCCTCCGCCAACACGGACTCTATGCTAAAGCAGAAAAATGCATTTTTGAGCAGCGGAACATCCAATTCTTAGGCCTGGAAATCTCTCCAGCAGGCATTAAGATGGACCCACAGAAGGTTACGGCCGTTCTGGACTGGCCGGCACCCTCCGACAAGAGGGGTGTGCAGCGTTTTGTGGGGTTTGCGAACTTTTATAGGAAATTCATCAGGGGGTTTTCTGCTATTATCGCACCAATCACCCAGCTAACTAGGCAGAACGTGCGGTTCCACTGGGGCCCGGAGGCTCAGGAAGCATTCTCTAAGCTCAAGGCGCGTTTCACCTCCGCACCCATCCTTAGTCACCCTGACCCAGCCCTGCCGTACCTCTTGGAGGTAGATGCCTCGGAGGTAGCGGTGGGAGCTGTGGTGTCCCAGCGTCAGGGCAACAACGACTTACTGCACCCGGTGGGCTTCTTCTCCCGAAAACTCTCCCCTGCGGAGAGAAACTACGATGTCGGTGACCGAGAACTGTTAGCCATCAAATCAGCTTTGGAAGAGTGGAGATACTTGCTAGAGGGTGCAGTCCACCCCGTGCTGATTTACACAGATCACAAAAACCTTGAATATCTGAGAACAGCAAAACGATTGAAACCCCGTCAAGCCCGCTGGGCCCTGTTTTTCTCACGCTTCAATTTCCATATCACGTATCGCCCGGGATCCAAGAATGTGAAACCTGATGCGCTTTCCCGCATGTATGACTCTGCTAAGGACTGCACACCTCCGGACACTATCCTACCTGCAGGCAGTTTTCTTCTGTTACACTCGGATCTACTGTCCCGGATCAGAGAGGCATCTGTGAACCCGCTCCTTCCTCCAGGGATTTCCTTAACCCCCAGAGAGGGGCTCCTATGGAAGGGTAGCCAGGTATTTGTCCCCGAGCCCATCCGGGTCAGAGTACTAGCCCTTCTGCACGACCACCCACTAGCAGGACACTTTGGGGCCCGCAAGACTTTGGAACTGGTGCGGCGCACCTTCTGGTGGCCTGGACTGAAAGAGTTCTGCACCCGATACGTTAATTCCTGTTCAGTATGCTCCAGAAGCAAGACCACTAGGGGCCGGGCCTGGGGTCTATTAAAACCCCTCCCTGCGCCTGACCGGCCCTGGCGTATGATTACTATGGATTTCATAGTGGAGCTTCCTCCCTCTGAAGGCCACACGGCCATCTTTGTAGTCGTGGATCGGCTTTCGAAGATGGCCCACTTTCTGCCCCTCAAGGGAACCCCATCCGCAGCAGAGACAGCCCGTGTGTTCATTAGAGAAATTGTCAGGTTACATGGGATACCCGCCAACATAGTTTCGGATAGGGGAGTCCAATTCACCTCCCGATTTTGGAGGGCCCTATGCGAGAGTCTGAAGATTGAACTGGCCCTATCCTCAGCCTACCACCCCCAGACTAATGGGCAGACGGAGCGCACGAATCAAACCCTCGAACAATACATCAGGTGTTTTACCTCTTTCGTGCAAGACAACTGGGTGTCTCTGCTGCCCTTAGCGGAATTTGCTTACAACAATGCCAGCCACTCCACCACAGGACAGTCCCCGTTTTTTGCTAACTATGGTTTTCACCTAACATTTCTCCCAGACTTTCTTGCAGAATCCTCCGTCCCAGCAGTCCAGGATACGGTGACTTTTCTCAGCCGCAACAGTCAGATCCTCCAGGAAGCCATAACAAGAGCCCAGGTGGACAGTAAGAAATTCTTTGACCTTAAGAGGAGGGGAGAACTAAACTTGCAAATCGGGGATCAGGTATGGCTTTCATCTTCTAATTTAAAGTTGGCCTGTCCCTCTAAGAAGTTGGCACCCAAGTTCTTGGGTCCCTTCCCTGTTAAAAGGAAAATTAATGAAGTGTCTTACGAACTGTCCCTGCCTGACTCCATGAAGGTGCACCCTGTTTTCCACGTTTCATTGTTAAAACCTTTGGTACCCAACCCCTTCCCTGATAGGGAGACCGGACCCCCGGCACCTGTTCTCATAGATGGGAACGAGGAATACGAGGTTGAAGCCGTGTTAGACTGCAGAAGGCGACAAGGGCAGAGACAGTTCCTTATCAAGTGGAAGGGTTATGGCCCGGAGAGTAACTCCTGGGAACCTGAAGGCAATTTACATGCCCAGAGGCTGATCCGGGCCTTCTTCACTTCTCACCCTGAGAAAGATGATCAGTTGGGCACCCGGAGGTTGCCCCTTGTGGGGGGGCAATGTCAGGGCTTTACCCGCACGGCGCGGGCCAATCGGCATGTGCGCATGCGCACGGGCGCCGCGGGGAGACTCAGGCATCAGCACAGGTGTGCGCGCCGGCAGGAGGCACAGGTGCGCGCGCGCGCGCGGCGGGCGCGGGCGCGCGCATCGCGGGCGCACACGTGAGCGCGCTGGCGCTGTTTGGCGCCAGTGGGCTCTTTTAAGAAATGGCAGTTGCACCTGAGCGGTGCTGTCCGTCTGCAGCTGTACCCTGACTGTAACCTGTTCTGCAAATCTGTGTATCCCTGATCTACTGACCCGGCTTCCTGACTCTGCTGCCTTCCCCAATCCTGATCCCGGCTCGTCTGACTCTGCTCTTGCTGACCTCTGAACGCTGATCCTGGCTTGTTGACCCTGCTTCTGCCTGCTCCCTCTTACCTGCCTGCCCGTGTACCAGACCCAGCCTGCCTGACTACTCTCTGCCTGATTCCACACATGCTGTGTGCTTCCAGAGTTGCTGCTGCCACCTGGGGATCATCCCGCATCCGGGTGCTGGGCACCTACCTACCAAGTTCTGCTGTTCCTGCTGCCAGAGGACTTCTGCCTACCCTCAGCACCTGCTACTGCATCCAGCCCAGGCACTCCTACTCCGCTGCGCTCTCGGGTCCACTGTTCCCATTCCAGTGGCCCCTGAACCAGAGCCGTAAGAGAGGCCTCCTCCCAGCAAAGTCAGGCTCTCCACCCAGGTACCTAACACTAATCCCTGAAGTGGAGAAGGAGGTGAAAAGTGGTCTTGTATTGCTGTGCCGCAGTTCAGTTGATCTTCAGCTAGCCCTTGATGTTTAATTGCATGCAAGGAGTTTTTGAATGACAAAGCAAAGCAAACTGAATCAATAAGTTGCGAATGAACAGCAAATAATCTTCCTGTGTAAAGCAAATTGTAACTGGATTCACAGTGATCACTGACTTAAAGATGTTGCTCTCTGTGGAACTACAAGGAGGAGCAATACAATAGGAAGTAAAGATGTCTGTATATAGTGTCCATGAGGTTTGGTCTAGATCCTTGGCACTAAAGATGATAAGTTTTGCAGGAGACAATGGTGTCTATATATAGTCCCTATAAAGTTGGGCTATCGCCCACTCACCACACTGGAACAAAAGAAGATGATGATGATGGCTGTCCCCCAGGGATGTGGCTCAGGTAATGGTGTCCGGCCTCCACCACACCGTGCTACGGCCCACCTGAATATGATATTACTGCAGGATGATTGGAACAGGAGCGGCCTCCAGGCTGCCGCCAGACAGCCATGTGGAGCTGTCCGCAGATGTCCCTCCAGATACCTGCTGGATAGTTCTGCTGGTGCAGGCCGCAACTCAGCTGCAGTTCACACTATCACAGAATCCCTGCACACAGATCAATGCCGGGTCCCAAGAAAGCGTGCTAGGCCTCAATCCATCCCTCTTATAATCTCTCCCAGTAGTCTGTTCTTCCCCATCAGCCAGCTGGTAGTTGTAGTTCCTAATGATTCAGCCAGAGGGCAAATCCTATCCATACGGACTACATATCCCAAGATGCTTTGCTCTGCCTTGTCTCTAAATAAGAAGGTAACAGGTCAGCATCACGCTCAACACTAGAGGGAAACGGCTCCCCCTGCAGCAACGCCACAGTGTATCCTGATTGCAGAAATATGTATATATCCAGCTCCTGACTACAAACACAATTATGGTATGGACTCGAAAGATCGAGAGAGCAGTCAATGAGGTAGTACAAAAGAAAGTTTGTGCCCTAGATGAGCTAAAAATGTCTGCAGATTTCATCAGAGAGGCAGCAATAGATACAATCGGGTGCTCTGCACAAGCGATTCTCCATTTTGTCACGGCAAAAAGAGTAATCTGGATGAAGCCTTGGGCTGCAGATATATCCTCAAAACAGAATTGGTACAATATCCCATTCAATGGGAAATCTCTCTATGGCAGAAAACTAGGTCTACGAGATGCAATCAGAATCTATTACTTGACATGGTAGAAGTGTACATCTCTTGGGGTTTTTGCAGGAAGGAAAAATGGTTTGGGGATCCTGTGGATTCTATCCACTATGAGATCTTGTGCTGACAGGGTTGGTACCAGTGTGGAGAACAGGACCTGCGTATACTGTAGTAGCTGGGTAGCTGGTATGGTTTCGGGAACACCTCTTATCTTGATGTTGTTCCTTCTGGATCTGTCTTCCAGGTCTGCCACTTTGTCTTTCAACTAAGCCAGCTCCTCGCCTTGAGCAGTGTAAGCATCAACTAATGTACTAAAGGAAGGTGTATTCTCCCATCTTTTGTTCAACATGATCCACCCTATTTCCTATGGCTTGGACCTCTCTTTGGCATTTGTTAATCCCTGCCATCATATCAGATTGTAGGGAAGCTCTTAGTGAGAGTAGCATCTCTTTTAGCATTGTGTCTCATATTGGTCTATCTGAGGTGGGGAATGCAGCAATGGGGCCATTTATTTGTGATTGTGCAGCATTGCTTGTGCTGATAGGCATGCTTACCTCCATGTCTGGGTCTGCCTGGGGCCTGGCTGGGGAGCTGATGCATTGCCTTTGCTTCACTGGGCTTCTGTAGAGAAACTAGAAGTCCCAGATGATGATCCGCTTTGCATTGCAGCCTTGGTATGTGACTTTGGATGCCCCTCATAGCCTTCGTGAGACAACACTGCCTTGTGGACTGGCTACTGTGCTCAGGCGCCGCCACTCTTGGTTTGATTGCGATTCTAGTCCCCCTCTGGAAGGAGGGTCTCCATGTTCATCATTATCTGGACGATATTCAGGGTACAGGGCAGGTGGAAGTTTCCAGCCGAGACATGGTCTCAAATATTCCAGAGATTTGAGTGTAATTTTGAGCCCTAACAGCCCTGCAGTACAAAATCAAGGGGAAAAGTGGCAATCGCTTACATCCAACACCAGGGAGGTACACGCAGCAGCACACGTCTAGAGGAGGTGGAGCCCATAATGTCATGGGTGGTACACCACCAGGTAGACCTGAAAGAAATATACTTCCCAGGCAAGTTGAACACACAGGTAGACTAAATTTCCTGCAGATTCCCAGATCACAATGAGTGGACCCTGCATCCCCAGATGATTTTCAACCAGCTAGTGCACATATGTGGTCTACCCCAGATAGACCTTTTCACCTCCCTCAACAATCACAAGCTTCAGAGAATCCTAACCTGATTTCCGCAACCCATGGCGGAGGGGACGGATGCGCTGATTTTTCTCGCAACAACAATCTGGCTTATGCTTTCCCACTTATCTCTCATAGTGAAATTCCTGTTGAAGCTTCTGGGAGAGGACACCTCAGTTTTTGCCATTCTATCTTTTTGGCCCTGCAGGCCTGGCTTCTCCTGGCAATTTATCTCAGCATCCAGAAGCGAGTCCCTCTTCCAGTATTTCCACTTGTGCTGTCCCAAATCCAGTTCAAGCACCCAAACCCGCACAGACTAGATCTGCAAGCAATGCTGTTGAAAGTGGGAGGTTGGAGGACCTAAGCTGTTTCTTTGGGGAATATTGACTCTGTTAAAAGCGATAAAGTCTTCTACTAACAACATTTACGCAAAGATCTGGGATAAATTTGTCAACTTTTCAGCAGGAAAGGACTTTGATCCTACTTCTTCCTCAGTATCAGGGGTTCTGGATTTCCTTCAGTCCAGACTGGATCTAGGCCTTTGACGAAGTTCACTGAAAGTCTAGTTAACAGCAATTTCGGTGGTTACAAAATTTAGGTCGGTGGAAGAACCTTTAATCATTCAGTTTCTCAATTTGGCCACCCAGGAAAATAAAATTTCCTCAGTGGGATCCGTCACTACTTCTGTATTTTCTTTCAGTCCAGCCTTTTGAACAATGCTCCATATGGGACATAACCTATTGCGGTGACATGCAAGCTCTAGGAACATCCAAAAGATATATCTCATTATTCCCAGATGGGGTGGTGCTTCAGCCCTTGGGACATTAGCAACACTTCGTGCCCAAGGTAGCAACGTCTTTCCATATGTTAGAGGCCTGAGCCTTACCTAACTCTCCAGAGGATCACACAGGCATGTTACATGATCTTGATGTCTTCAGGACTCTAAAAAAAATATCTTTCTGCCACTGCTCCATTTAGAGCTTCAGAGAAAGAAGAAAGAAGCCACAGCCAGAACGCTGGCTAACTGGATTGTTAAACTCATCCACAAATAGTATGGAACAGGGTGCCTGGATCTTCCTTCAGTGGTGACTGCACACTCTACCAGGGCATTTGCATCTTTTTGGGCCGCTCACTCGAGAGTTTCCATGGAAACCAGCTGTAGGGCAGCCTTGTGGTCATCACAGCATATTTTTCTGAGGCATTACAGGTTGACCTAGGAATCCTGTCGATGTTAGATTTTGGGAGACGAATGGTTCAAACTTCTGTCCTGATAATAATAAAAAAATGTCAAACATTTACCCTCTGTCAGCTAGTTATTTATCACATGTATGTTGCCATGTGAGGACTAGGAAGATAGAAAATAGTTATATATACTTTTCAATTTTCCTGTTCTTGTGCCCCTCTATGGCATTCATGCCCATTCTTGATATGATGCTTATTTCAGAGATTACGGGGGGCCTTAACTGCATTTTTTTGTGATATTCATTGGTCCTGAGGGTGTGGTTTAGAGGTGGTGCTCTATCACAGGTATGCTGCCACGGATGGGCATCAAGAAAGGAACATTACCATAAGCATATAGGAAATCATTTTCTGTTTTCATGTTTTTGTGGTACTTATTTTTGTTACTTTTTAAAATCACGTTACATTATGTGTGGTTATCATCTGTAATCAGGATTGTGCATGCTTTGATGATCCCCCTTCAAAAAAAAAAAAAAGTTCAGAACGTACAAAAAATATTTTTGGGACTTTAACTTTTTATTTTTTTCACATGTTTTGGACAATACAATCCAAATAGTGAAAATTGCCCAAATAGCAAATCTAACAATTAAAGAGACGTAACACTTTGTTCCTTTTATTTTTTGGTATGTTTTAGGCCTCGTTCACACCATGTGCAGACGTCATGTGTTCTTTATGTGCCCTGTTCACACCACAACACTGGTATCATGTGTGGATTTTTTCTGTGCAGAAATCCACAACGTGTATGCAGTTTTTACCAGTGGAAAAAAAAACGTATGTGACATCAACACTATATATAACTGACGCGCATGAAAACGGATGTCAATGTGCATAAAAACTCACTGAAAGACATGGAAACTGATGTAAACTGATGTATAACTTGTGTAAACTCATGTCTCTGCAAGTGAAATCTGCATGGTTCTCCCATCAGTTTTCATATATGTATGGTGTGAACGAGCCCTTACTGTTATATACAGCTGTGGCCAAAAGTTTGGAGAATGACACAAATATTAATTTTCACAAAGTTTGCTGCTTCAGTGTCTTTAGATCTTTTTGTCAGATGTTATCATGGTATACTGAACTATAATTACAAGCATTTCATAAGTGTCAAAGGCTTTTATTGACGATTACATTAAGTTTATGCAAAGAATCCATATTTGCAGTGTTGAACCTTCTTTTTCAAGACCTCTGTAATTTGCCCTGGCATGCTGTCAAAAAAATTCTGGGCTACATCCTGACTGATGGCAGCCCATCCATGCATAATCAATGCTTGGTGTTTGTCAGAATTTGTGTTTTTTTGTGGATTGTCAACAAGTTATAAATGAGATTAAGGTTTTTGGTGTTTCCTGGTCATGGAGCCAACATTTCGATGTTTTGTTCCCCAAGCCACTTAGTTATCACTTTTGCCTTATGGCAAGGTGCTCCATCATGCTGGAAAAGGCATTGTTCGTCAGCAAACTGTTCTTGGATGGTTGGAAGAAGTTGCTCTCGGAGGATGTTTTTGTACCATTCTTTATTCATTTCTGTGTTCTTAGGCAAAATTGTGAGTGAGCCCACTCCCTTGGCTCAGAAGAAACCTCACACATGAATGGTCTCAGAATGCTTTACTGTTGGTATGACACAGGACTGATGATAGCGCTCACCTTTTCTTCTCCAAAGTTTTTTCCGGATGCCTTAAACAATTGGAAAGGGGATTCATCAGAGAAAATTACTTTACCCCAGTACTCAGCAGTCCAATCCCTGTACCTCTTGCAGAATACTGTATCAGTCTGTGCCTGATGTTCTTCCAGGAGAGAAGTGGCTTTTTTGCTGCCCTTCTTGATACCAGGCCATCCTTCAAAATCTTTGCCTCATTGTGCGTGCAGATGTACTCACACCTGCCTGCTGCCATTCCTGAGCAAGCTCTGCACTGGTGGTGCCCCAATCCCACAGCTGAATCAACTGTAGGAGACCGTCCTGTCGCTTGCTGGACTTTCTTGGGCGCCTTCCTGAAGCCTTTTTCACAAATGTAGTGGAAATGTTTTTTTATAGGATTAAGTAAATTTCCATGGCAAAGAGGGCTTTGCAATTAATTGCAATTCATCTGATCACTCTTCGTAACATTCTGAAGTATATGAAAATTGCCTTCATAGAAACTGAGGCAACAGACTTTGTGAAAATTAATATTTGTGTCATTCTGAAAACTTTTGTATACGGCTGTATATTAAGTAACATAAAATAACAGTAACATTAAAAAAAAAAAACACCAACACAAAATATCCTACAGTCAACTGTCTTTTTATATTTTTAAATTGTTATTTTCACATTGTTTTTTCACTTTTGCCTAAAACACCTTAACTAACAACTGACTACTCCCAAAAACAAAGGATCATTCAGACATGACACTCAAGCGCCAGTCAATGCCATTTAAAAGTCTTTAAAATAACCTCTGCAAACACCCTTACTTTTCAGGGTGCTGCTTAGGCACAGTTGACATTTACAGATTTTCCCTATAACATAGCAAACCATCAAGTTTAAGGTTTATGTCCACTTCAGCAAGCCGCCACTGCCTTTAACTTTCTGTAGTAACAGTAATTTATATCTCTTTATAAAAACATAGAAACATAGAAGCGTGACAACAGAGAAAGATCAAGTGGTCCATCGAGTCTGCCCCATTTTTTATTTTTTTATGTTTTATTCTTAACTTTTTTGTATAGATCTATGTTTGTTCCAAGCATTTTTGAATATACTTATTGTTGACTGATACACTACCTTTGCTGGAAGTCTTCTCAAAGCATCATCTACTTTTTGTGTAAAATAATACTTTAAAAGATTAGTTTTGAACATTTCTCCAGCTAGTTGGAGATAATGTCCCTGTGTTCATGATTTTAACTTCATATGGAAAACATGCTTTATTTATGCTATCAGATGGCTGTTTGATCACACAAACAATCTTAACTTTTTTTTTCCACACAGAATATTACATCCATGTTGAATGGAGGGCATGATTGGTTGATTGATTTATTGAGTACATTTATAAAAACTGGATAAAAGAAAACCCTCAAAGTGTTCGAATTGATCAATTGTATTCCACACTTCTCAAGAAAATAAAAGTTAAAAAATGATTGGTTACTAAGAACACCACTTCTGTTTCTGTCAAAAAGGTGAAGTTTGGTTGTAAGAGGAATGTTAGGTTCTCCCATTCAATGTTTAAGAGGTTAGTAAATATCCCACTCTGATATTCGCCACATCTATCGGGTTATGCCTACAGGGCAAGTGACTGCGTACCAAGGGATCTTAGAAGCTGCTGTTTCATTTGGATCTCATACTTGGAAGTGAATGTTAAACCGGGTTAATGGGGTGACCAGAAATTAAAATAACATGTAAAGTCAGCAATGGAATGAATCCAGCAAGTGGAATTTACCAAAAACAACAACAGCTTCCCCAGCTCGACTTCTTATTAATTGCTTCTGACATGGCTGAACATTGGACCGGCGGGTCAAAATAATTTTATCCAGGACGTATTTTCAAGGGAGATTTATATCTCCTCTCGTGGTGAAGTATCCTTCTAAGCTCATTCTCATTCAGGAGAATAACACATTTCAGATAACATTCCAAACCGCACGGCTCTGTCTAACATCTGTGCTTATTGTAGACCATCATTTCTCAATTATAAAATAAACTTTCAAACACAGTGAAACCACTGTATGTCTAACATCCTTAGTGTATACTGTCGAAGAAAGGCATCAAACGTTGTAAGTGTAGCCTAGCATACAACCAAAATGAAACAGGTTGTTAAATTTTCCCTCTTCATCCATGAAAAGGCATAAATAAACAAAGCAAATTCTTGAAGGCTTCGAAGACAGCTTGGGTTCCTAAGAAGAGTCTTTAGGTGAAATGCCAATTGCACTTGCTTTATTCCACTTTGTGTGTGTGTGTGTATTTAAAGTTTATATAAAACTAAAACTTTTTTTAATTTTGGATGGAGTAGGGAATGGTTAAAATCCCTGTCTGTATACCATTTGATTTCTTAATTTTCTGTCCTGAAGATACAACGCAAAGTTAGAGAAAACCTCTCCAAGGCGAGAGAAAATCCTTTCTAAAGCTGGACATACTCTGTGCGAATTTTGGCTATATCCTGATGAACCAAATGAAATTCCCTTCATGGGTGGCCCTGTTGGCCCCCTCCTACCCGACATCTTGGATTCAAATATTAAGGAGTAGCCTTCTTGTCATGTCTGAGCCTACAGGTCTTGGTCCCAAGTGGAACATTGGATTTTCAAATTCACTGGCATCCTGATGCCTCGACAACCTATCTGCATCTTTTTTAAATTTGACTCCTATGTCACTGAAACACTATAAACGCTCAGTCGTGCTACACCTCCTTAATGCCGCTAAAGCATGCATACCTGTTGCATTTTTCACACTTTTTTGTCTTACCATTTGGCCATCCAAAAGCCCTGAAACTGTAAAAAAAAATTAAGGTTGAGTTTGGGGTGTGGTGAGACAGTGGGGTTTTTATTTTATTTATTTAACTAAATATACTATATCTGCTTCACTACACGAGCACCCTCAAAAAAAAAAAAAAATACAGTTAGGAAAATATTTAAAATAATAATAATAAAAAAAAAAAAAAAAAAAAATATATATATATATATATATATATATATATGTAGCGCTGGCTCCTGACGAGCAGGTGCTATTGTTTTTTTTTTTTTAAATTAAGTTGCCTGAAGCCACAGTGGGGTTTCAGGCTAATTTCTCTAAATTACCGGTTTCTGTACCAGTCCAGCGGGGGCTGCACTGGATTCTCCTTGAACGCAGGTGTCACTGTCACCGCCAGTAAGTGTAGAAACGCAGCTTAGCTGGATGCATTGAATGTCACCTATTGCTCGGAACCAGCCCAGTGGGAGTTTTTTCCTGCTGTGAATTCTGGGGGGTGGTATTTAAGGTACCGACGCCATGCGGCGGGGGCTTTTTCATTAGCTTTATTTCCGGGTCCCTTCTGACCCAGACCCCATGGCCCTCCTGCCCTGGGGTGCGGAGCTATGTATCCTGTGTCTCAGGGCCGACTGGCTTGAGGCAGCGCAACTGAGGGGATAGGCTTGAGTGAATCTCAGGGCCTATTGATCCAGGGATGGTCCGGTGCCGTCTCATCTGAAGGGAGAGGCCCAGAAACTGAAGGACCCAGGGGAGGACTCTTTCAAGAGAAGACCGTGCACAAGGCTGGTATCTCTGAAGGAGCCTGGAGGCTCAGTTGAAAGACAGAATCTGGATTACTATACCTACAGTACCGCCGGTTCGGCTGAAAGAGACTGGTATTGTATGGAAGTATTCTTAAATTTCTCAGTGACGCTTAAGTTCAAATTCACAAGTCTTTGGCAGAGACTGTGTTACATACCCCACTGGCTGCTAGGTCCAGTGAGAGGGGCTTATCCGCTGGATCTAGAGAGTGAAACCATTGTCCTCTTGATCTAAAAGAGATCTTAAACTCACAGTACCAGGTGCCTGAACTCATCCCTAACCCTCTATCCTTTATTGAAAGACTTTGCTTCTATTTTGAATAAATAATCATAAAAAGGACTGAGTATTGGAAATTCACATTCCTTGGGCCACTTTCCACAGGATCCCCAAGACGGAGATGCAAGCAGGTGAGGTAACGGTAAGCCCTTCGGGGGTTAGTGCTACATATATATATATATATATATATTCATATCCATGACCTATGTACTAAGCCATGCCCGTAGGTCCAAGTAATTTTCAAAATTCCCAATTAAAGGCATCAGCTGAATTAGGACTCCTCTCCATTGCACACTGTAGGTGTCCAATACACTGATCCATTTTTATAATCGCCAAGTAAAAAACTATTTTGTAGCATGTTCCTTTAAATGTTGATATTTAGTTCCCTTGTTTTACTCTTTCTATGAAAAACAATCCTGTGGCTTTCTAACATATGATGGATAATTACAAGGTAACAAGAAGTTTAGAGCTTGTGGGGAGAGACTGAGCAGAATTATTACATGGTTCAAGCACTTAGTGGCGACTTAACTATGTTCTGTGACCAGGGGCGTCTAATTAGTGGACATTATGACACATCACTCAGTAACTACTACTTAGTAACTACCAATTGAATGATAGGGCACCACACATTATCATTAGCTTCAGAAAATTATCTTTACTTACATACTTTAAAAGGGCTCATGTTAACAGTACATTACTATGCTGACGCCTAGTTCAGAAGGTTTTTGTCCACAACTCAAACCATATATGACTCTACAAGAACCTTGTTGTAGACTTGTATCGAGTCACAGCGTGTCAAGTAATGTTGTAAACGCCATTAAAGAGGCATTCTAAGCACTTTTTACATAGATCCTTAAAATTTCTAAAAAATAAACAAATTAAATTCTTTCTTCCAATATTGTGGGGTTTCCATGGCTCTAACAACATTGATCAAAATAGATGCAAATAAAGAACAAACAAGCTCTATGAACTGGTCAAAGCATTTCTTCCTGTGTTCATGATAATAGAATGGTGTTGGAGAGAACAGATACAGCATGACTTTCACTCACTCCCAGTGGGTTTGAAGCAAGTTAAATACAGAGAAAAGATTATTATTGGTATCTCCTTTGGCTGATCTTCTTATTTACATATTGTACAGTCTTCTGAGCTTTAGAATCAGACAACTGTATTAATAAATTTGTCATTAGACCATTTGTTTAAACCATTATTGCTGATATTAGTTATTCTTTACATTTATTAGAGATATTTTAATGAGATCTGATCCTAGGTGGACCTATAATGCAACAACAAAAAAATACTTTTGAACCCTAAAATGTAATATATTGCTTGGTGTGATGACTACATTATTTCTTTTTTTTTCCAAGCTTTTGCTTAAATTTCACCTGGTAATTCTGCAAATAACACACTTTCTGTCCCTCTGTGCCTATGCCACTCCTCCACTGTATCTATAGGGGGATCCACAGTTGTCATCCTACAAATAAATACGGATAAAAAAAATGCCACCACAGCGTTGCCTAAGCTATAAGTGAATTAGGGTTGAAAATAGTAAATAGAACACTCCTAAACAGCCATGTTTACCGTCACCCCTGAGTAAATTCCTGGGGCATGATCCCCTAGACTACAAAGGCACATAAATAAGAGGATTGAAGATAAATTAATTTTAACTTTTTGAAATGGTGGAGGTATTTTTATATTTTTGAAATTGGATTGGATCAATAAAGCCCTGAAATTTCTAATACCGGTTGATTCCTCATTGAAGACAATCTTTTGGAGCTTCAATCCTCTTATTTATGTGCTTGTCAATTACATAGGGGCAGAGTAATTTACAGTTTACAGAAGATAGCTAGGAAGGAAGATATTGTTCTGTGCAGCTCATAAGAAGTGACAAGGATACTTAATTTCTGGTAAGATCAATAGGTATTTCCTGTATTTGCTGAAAATGATCTTAGCTTGAAAAAAAATCTAAGGCAGCCAGCACATCTAAGGACTGTTTTAGTTATTCTTTAATAAATCAAATATCTTAAAAACAGGAGATACATAGAATAGATACAGTACATAGAGTTATGACTCATGGCAGTGTTCTGCATGTGGTCCTGCATGTGGTCCTCAAACTACTTAGTTTTATCATCTTTCACCAGCTGATAATAAAATCCTAACTTAAATCCTAAACAACTCTACACTGCATATATTACATATAACAGAGCATTATAGTGGGATGCTTGACACAGCTGACAGGCCAAGGCTGTGGGGGGTTTTGAATGTAAAATATGTCAAAGTATAGTATATTGACCCCTCTCACTATTTATAGACTGTGTAGGCGTGTAGTACTTTTTCCTTTTCTTTTTTGTACTTTTGTATAATCAGATTTTTGGAATGTCACAACTATGTTATAAATACTTAAAGGCTAAGTTCACCTTTTTTTCTAAATTCCAGCTCCCCTATGTACCAATATAGTATTAATGTACTTCATTTGCAGAAATAAAAAAGCTTTTCATTTATTCTACACACGCTTACTTCACTGTCATCATGGCTGTTTGAAAACACTTCTCCATTACTTCTGCCTTACTTCCTGGACAGACTTTAGGTCATGACACAGGAAGGAGTTGACCAGCTGACCTCATTAGCACACACCCTGCATCATCCACCCTCCTACCTACCACCCATCTCCAGGTGCATGTTTTTTTAAATTAAATACAATCAATCAGTGATCACCCTTCTCACTAAATACACAGGCATTGTTTTGTGTTTTTTCTACCTTAACTTTCATCTTGCATAGATTGTTCTTGTATTTGTCAGTGTGCTAAGCTATCAGATAACAGCCTATGCGGATAGAGCTGTAGTACTGAAAACAGAAGAAGTATGTCCTGGGTTCTGTAAAGCTCACCATACATCATGTAATCTAATTGTACAATCTCCTTTAGAACTACCATCAACTATGTAGTGCAAGTGCCTGCCTGATTTGATACAGAGTGAATGGATTGATAGGTGGGTCCTCCTATTCCAAATCTAAACGAAATTGTACAAGATTGTACAATCGGATTGCATAGTGTATAGCCATCTTTATACAAGTACATAGGAGGGAGTGGACGGAA
The DNA here is from genome assembly GCA_028564925.1 of Lithobates sylvaticus. Lineage (NCBI taxonomy): Eukaryota > Metazoa > Chordata > Amphibia > Anura > Ranidae > Lithobates > Lithobates sylvaticus. The sequence goes on from CM053030.1 coordinate 68,345,170, forward strand.
ACACTCAGCTGTCAAGCCCCATTCACATCTCTCTTCCCGTGACACACATAGGGCAGCCCACTGATTTCAATGGGGTGCGCTACATGTGGCTCATGGGACATTTTGGTGTGTTGTGGGTTGCCCATTTTGCAGCGTTTGCCACTCGTTTCTTTATGTGGCAAAATGTGTGTGCTCCTGCCTTACACTGTACAATCTGATTATACAATCTCCTTTAGATTTACCAAAACAATATAATAGGAGGAGGTTAGCTTTACAGAACTCAGAACACACTTCTTCTGTTTTCAGTACTACAGCTCTAACCACATAGACTGTTATCTGATCACTCTGCACACTGACAAATAAACAATCCATGCAAGATGAAAATTAAGGTAGAGAATAAAATTGATGCCTGTGTACGTATTTAGTGAGAACAGTGATCACTGATTACATTTCATTTAAAAAACATGCACCTGGAGATGGGTGGTAGGTAGGAGGGTGGATGATGCAGGATGTGTGCTAATGAGGTCAGCTGATCAACTCTTTCCTGTGTCATGACCTATAGTCTGTCCAGGAAGTAAGGCAGGTAAGTGCATGTAGAATAAATGGAAAGCTTTGTTATTTCTGCAAAAGAAGTACATTAATGCTACATTGGTACATAGGGGAGCTGTAAAAAAAAAAGGTGAACTTAGCCTTTAAAGCAGTATTATACTCAAAAACAAAAGTTTACTATACTGCAGCTTACCAACTCTTATGCCCCGTACACACGGTCGGACATTCGGACCACAAAATCCGTCTGATTTTTTCTGACGGATTTTGTCTTGCATACACACGGTCGCACAAAGTTGTTGGAAAATCTGATTGTTTGGAACGAAGGGATGTACAAAATGTACGATGGGACTACGTAGAGGCCAGTAGCCAATAGCTTTCATCTCCAAATTTTTTCTGAGCATGCGTGGATCTTTGTGCGTCGGAATTCTCTACACACAATCGGATTTTGTTGTCGGAAAATTTAAGATCCTGCTCTCAAACTCAAACAAACGACGGAAAAAGTCCGATAGAGCCGACATACGATCGGATTTTCCGACAACATAATCCGATCGGACTTTTACCGTCGGAATGTCCGACCGTGTGTACGGGGCATTAGATGTGATAGCTGCATTTGTTTTTTATTCCTTTATATACAACATTTATTCTAAAAGGAAAAAAAAAACTGTTGCTGTAACTGCCTAAAAAGTATTAGCTGGAGTTCAGCTTTAATTTGTTAGTCAAGCCTAAATCTGCTAGAGCATCTACTATCAATACTACCCTCCCCCATACTGACAATGATGGTGTCTAAAGGTGTGTCCCTTGCTCCTCCACTCTGAAAATAAAGGAAAATAATTTAAAAAAGGAAAAACAATGGAACCACAATATCTAAATATTGATAAGCTGCTATAAACAGTATATTACATTTTTTTTCTGGTTCAATACCACTTTAATTATACAGCCAATCACTAGGCTTGGGGGGTCAGCAGGATGGGGCTGCATGCACACGCACTCAGCGCAGTGATTAAAGTGCAGGCTTAGTGTCATTGAGTAAAAGTCTCTGCCCTGCCATCTGCAGCTGGCACACAGCTGGCACTAAGCCTGCACTTTAGCAGCCAGACTCGACCACTGCACCTGTGAATCTGACAGGTGCAGTGTCCAGGCAAAGAAAACTACAACTGTGATTTTATCAGACCCAGCGTGAGGCTTGGTTTACACTAGCGTTGTTCTCTAAAGAGCGATTTGCGTTCGTATTTGATAGGCGGTGAAGAGATGTTGTATTGCCTTCTCATAATAAAAGGTAAAAAAACTGCGCTATTCACAAGAAAAAGAACTCTAAATATAGCTGCAATAATAATGGGATAAACACAGTAGTAATGTAGAGAAAAAATCGCGCTGTTAGAGTCCAATTGAAGATAGGAAGTATGAAACAGTCCTAAAAACAACTTCTTTTAATGTAGATAATATCCTCCAATGGAAATATTAATCAAAGAAAATGTTTCAGCAAAAAGTTTTATTAAAATAACAAAGGTTTGCACTTACAAACTAGAAGAGTTAAAACAGCGTTTTAAAATCGTAGAGCCGGCCGGCTACAAACACATAGACGCTCCCGTCCTGTTCCGCGTGGTGACGTCAGCACGTTCGCCCTTTCGGCACTGTGTAACCATTCCTTGTGAGTACCATACCCGGAAGGAGACGATCACTATACCAGAAATCTGTGCTGTTTCCTATAAAGAATCTTGGATCATCAACCCAGGCTGGGTTAAAGCCATATGCAAATTTTTGGCTTACATCTGGTAAGCATGCTTATCCATAGGAGCAAGGTTCAATATTGCTGAAACATTTTCTTTGATTAATATTTCCATTGGAGGATATTATCTACATTAAAAGAAGTTGTTTTTAGGACTGTTTCATACTTCCTATCTTCAATTGGACTCTAACAGCGCGATTTTTTCTCTACATTGCCTTCTCATAGCCTGCTTTAACCCCTTGAACCCTGCCCTTGTGCACACGGTTGTGAGACAGTTGTAGGGTGCTCCTATTCAGTCAAATGGGTCACATTCAGTGAGTAGTACTGCCCACTGAATGGGAATAATTCTTGTCACACCATAAAAGCATCATGACCATGGCAGATGTACTCCCCCCACCACTGGGGCATAAGAGGGAGAGGTTGGGGGTGATAAAAAACATAAAAACACAGCTCACCCCTGTGTTTTTAGCACCCCCCCCAAACACAAGTGTAAATGAGGCCTTACTGAACTGCACTGAAGATTGAGTGCTCAGGAAGGATACTCTGGCCTTATTGCCATGTCCCATTGTGCCACCATGAGGTGGCCTCGCCAATTGGTCTCATTGGCAGCACTTTCCCGACAATAAGCTTTTTCAAAGTTTCAGTAAATGTCCAGGTGTGTGTGCGGGTCTGTGCATATGGAGCATGAACATGAATCGGACTAAAGGCATTATTATGTATCAACCATTCACAGATATAACAACTGTACCCAATTAGAGACAAAAAAGCCTCATAACAAACCTACACTCTCTCCAAGTTTATTGTTTTTGAGCCATAAAATAATTATGTCTAAAATTGCAACTTCTCATCTAAGTTTGGCAAACATGAAGTTTAAGACATGCCAAAACAAATCCATGAAGAACGTTTGATAAACAGATTCAGCTCTGTGTACATTCCTGCTTCTCCATCCCTTCAACATAGGATGACAGAAATTCATTACAGGAGGAATTTGTGGTGGCCACTGATTTACAACTATGTTTAAATACGCCAGAATATTTAACTTATGGGGTCTCTGAGAACTCAGGGGAAGACTTCTTAGTGTCCCCCATCTGCCCCGACCATTATAGCAGGGCTACCTAATGTAATTATTTGTGCGATAGAAAAACATGCTCTTTTTTGAAAGACATGTGACCAAAGTGCTGGAGAGTCTTTATTTATTGTTAAATGGTAACTGGGAGGCATTCTTTACACGGTTTGGCGTACCTTGATGAGGTACCCATACTCATTCACACAATGAAATGAAAAGTAAATATAAAAACACACACAATTTTTATCAATTCCTTTATTAAAAGTTAACAAAAATGCCCTACAATGTAAATCAGGGGTCTCAAACTGGCGGCCCTCCAGCTGTTGCAAAACTACAAGTCCCATCATGCCGCTGCCTGTGGGAGTCATGCTTGTAACTGTCAGTCTTCCAATGCCTCATGGGACTTGTAGTTTCGCAACAGCTGGAGGGCCACCAGTTTGGGACCCCTGATGTAAATCCATTGTCAACAAAGTCCTACAGTTATACAGCTCCATGAACTGCAAACACAATCCACTCCTGCCGCTCACTTGCCACCGAATTAAGTCTTCTGGTTTCCAGAGCTAAAAGTGAACAAAGGAACAGGGTCCCCATTGGCCATATATGGGCATGGCCATATTTGGTCAGTGATGTCAGTGCTATCCATGCCCATTTGTTTACATGGCCAAGATTTCTTGGCAAACAAATTAATTGGAAGTTATGGAAGAAAAACTGACCACACTCCTGACTTCAGAGAAAATTAGGTTTAATGTACAAAAAAAAAAAAAGACATCACAAACCCACGATACAGAGAGACAGCAGCATGGTTAACGCATTTCACTAAAAAATATATGAATTGGACCAGGTGACATCACTGGTTTCTAAGGACGTGGTGGGTGCTGGCATCTGTTGCTTCTTTAACAACCATTGACAGGAAGCTGTTATATATAGAAGCAAAAGAAAAAAAACACTACTATATATGAAGCTTGGCTCCTACCAAACAAGCAAAAAGTCTGACATTCGGAAGAACACCCAAACAGGCAAAGTTCAGGTCCGTACTGAACCAAAAGCGCCTCCCTATATGCTGCGCTGCATATCTAAGGTAATGGCACAACTATTGCAGCTTCCCGTGTTTCCTGTTTGTTTATTAAACTATTAAAAAGCATTATCACACTGCAGAGGTCCTCTCTTAAAAAAAAACAAAAAAAACTATTTATAATAACTTTTACTTATTTTTTATGTCAGGTGTCAGCCCCTCCCATCTGACATCCTTCGATTTCAAAATAGAAAAATCTGGAAAGGCATCAAAAACCCAAGAGACAGAGAGACAGCAGCATGGTTAACGCATTTCACAAAAAATATTTAATGAATTGGACCAGGTGACATTACTGGTTGCTAAGGACGCGGTGGGTGCTGGCACCTGCTGCTTCTTTAACAACCAAACAAGCAAAACGTCTGACATTTGGAAGAACTCCTAAACAGGTAATGTTCAGTTTCAAACTGAACCAAAAGCTCATCCCTATAAGCTGCGCTGCTGCATATCTAAGGTGATGGCACAACTTTTGCAGCTTCCGGTGTTTCCTGTTTGTTTATTGACCTATTAAAAACATTATCACACTGCAGAGGTCCTCTCTTAAAAAAAAAAAAAAAAAAATTATAATAATTTTTACTTATTTTTTATGTTGGATGCTAGCCCCTCCCATCTGACATCCTTTGGTTTTATAATAGAAGGAGCTGGAAAGAAAATTATTGGCCAAACAAAAGCTGCATCCAATCATATGCAGGCACTGTTTGGGCATTCTGACAGCTGTGGGTGCTGGGTATCAGAATACAATAGGTGGAAAGGGAGATTCCTCTATCCACCCTGTTTAGTTTGATTGGAGGAATCAATAGATTTTCCTACATCTGTAGGGATCCGCTATCCTCTATTGTTTGTTGCCAATATTACTGTGTTATGTATAATTATGTACAGTGATACCTTGGATTACAAGCATAATTAGTTCCAGAAGCATGCTTGTAATACAAAGAACTCGTATATCAAAGTGAGTTTCCCCATAAGAAATAATGGAAACTCAGATGATTCGTTCCACAACCACTGCTGGTGTATGCAGTACTGTATGTGGCCAGAGGTGCGGGGACACTTGTATATGCAGTACTATATGTGGACGGCGGTACGGGGCGGTGGTGACGCTCGGACACACTCGGGGACACTCAGGAACTGTTGACACTTTCGGGTGCTCCTATGCACATTATGCCCGCCCCACCCATCTTGGAGTGTCTCTGAGTGTCTCAGAGCATCTCTGAGTTCACCAGCACCACTGGACCTCTGACCACATGCGAAACGCTCGTATACCGCGTTACTCGCAAACCAAGGTATTACTGTATTAGCATTTCCTGTCTCTTGGGGGCTGGCTTTAAAAAAAAAAAAAAAACAGAAAGAGGAAATGGGAGAGAGAGAAAGTCTCAGCCACATGTCCTGTGAAAGTCTCAGCCACATGTCTCCAGTGAAAAGCTGCATTCCAGGCCGGTTGGACAATGGCTGGATGCTTTGCCTGTCAGCACAGATCTTGTCTTCAGGTCTCCAAAACCAAGATGAATGCTGTATCATAATCATCCTCAGGGGCTCCACAACTGACTTATTATCTTATTATCTATTACTGACAGTTATCTGGAGGTATCTCTATTCATAACTAAATATACTCTGATATATGCGCACAATTCCACCCAGACTCCTATCAGGCCCTTTGCTGAAAATACCTGTCTGTACATCAGATGTACAGTGCCTTGAAAAGGTATTCATACCCCTTGACATTTTCCACATTTTTTCCTGTTACAACCAAAGACGTAAATGTATTTTATTGAGATTTTATGTGATAGACCAACACAAAGTGGCACACCATTGAAAGAAAATGATTACCGTAAATGGTTTTCAATTTTTTTTACAAAAAAATATCTGAAAAGTGTGGCGTGCATTTGTATTCAGCCCCCTTTACTCTGATACCCCTAACTAAAATCCAGTGGAACCAATTGCCTTCAAAAGTCACCTAATTAGAAAATAGAATCCACCTGTGTGTAATTTTATCTCAGTATAAGTACAGCTGTTCTGTGAAGCCCTCAGAGGTTTGATAGAGAACCTTAGTGAACAAACAGCATTATGAAGGCCATGGAACACACCAGACAGGTCAGGGATAACGTTGTGGAGGTGTTTAAAACAGGGTTAGGTTAGAAAATAATATCCCAAGCTTTGAACATCTTACGGAGCACTGTTCAATCCATCATCCGAATATGGAAAGAGTATGGCATAACTGCAAATCTACCAAGACATGGCCGTCCACCTAAACTGACAGGCCACACAAGGAGAACATTATTCAGAGAAGCAGCCAAGAGGCCCAAGGTAACTCTGGAGGAGCTGCAGAGATCCACACCTCAGGTGGGAGAATCTGTCCACAGGACAACTATTAGTCGTGCACTCCACAAATCTGGCCTCTATAGAAGGGTGACAAGAAGAAAGCCATTGTTGAAAGAAAGACATAAGAAGACCGTTTGCAGTTTGGGGGACACAGCAAACATTTGGAAGAAGGTGCTCTGGTCAGATGGGACCAAAATTTAAAAACGCTATGTAAACTAACACTGCACATCACCCTGAACACACCATCCCCATCATTTTGTGGAGATGCTTTTCTTCAGCAGGGACAGGGAAGCTGGTCAGAGTCGATGGGAAGATGGATGGAGCCAAATACAGGGCAATCTTAGAAGAAAACCTGTTAGAGTCTGCAAAAGACTTAAGACTGGGCTGGAAGTTCACCTTCCAGCAGGACAACGACCCTAAACATACAGCCAGAGCTACAATGGAATGGTTTAGATGAAAGCATATTCATTTTTTAGAATGGCCCAGTCAAAGTCCAATTGAGAATCTGTGGCAAGACTTGAAAATTGCTGTTCTCAGACACTCTCCATCTAATCTGACAGAGCTTGAGCTATTTTGCAAAGAAGAATGGGCAAAAATGTCCCTCTCTAAATGTTCAAAGCTGGTAGAAACATACCCAAAAACACTTGCAGCTGTAATTGCAGTGAAAGGTGGTTCTACAAAGTATTGACTCAGGGGGGCAGAATACAAATGTACACCACACTTTTCACATATTTATTTGTAAAAAAATTAGAAAACCATTTATCATTTTCCTTTCACTTTACAATTATGTGCCTCTTTATGTTGGTCTATCAAATAAAATACATTTACGTTTTTGGTTGCAACATGACAAAATGTGGAAAATTTCAAGGGATATGACTACTTTTTCAAGGCACTGTATGTACTGTTATTAATCTCTTCTTATATAAAGCTTGTATTATTTCCATACTGGTGTGCATCTACTGTTTATACTTATGGTTAATGTTATATGCTGGTTGCACTAGTTCCTCTACATTTCTTGAGTTGACGAGATCCCCTTGTAATGGTTCTATTCTTGACAGTGGTGGATGCGTCCATAAGGGCGCACGGGCTCCGCCCCCTCTCTCCAGCCACCCCTCTAGCACCAATAGATAGATTCATGCATTGCATGAATTTATCTATGGCCGCCGTGCCACCCCCTATTCAGGTGCCTGAATTGCAGTGGCAGGGTTTTTTCTTTTAAGCACCTGATTAGAGCCATAGTCTCTAATAGGCGTCAAAAAAGGTGACCTGCGAGGGCCATGCTGGGCGCTCGCAGGTCACTCAGCTGTGTTAGAAAAGCAAATGAATAATCGCTTTCCTAACACTAAACCGCCTCTCCACCAATCAGGTGCTCGGATCTGTTACCCGTCAGCTGATTGACTGAAACGACAGGCAATGTGATTGGACGTCTATCAGGTGTCCAATCATAGCAGAGGATGGGAGAAGATATTGATGAGCTGCCACCACCACCGAGACAGGGTAAGTACAGACGGCGGACGGGGGGCACATTGCGTTTGATGAGGCACAGTGGGAGCATTTGATGGGGCTCAGTGAGGCTGCATTTGATGGGGCACAGTGAGGCTGCATTTGATGGGGCACAGTGAGGCTGCATTTGACGGGCACAGTAAGGCTGAATTTGACGGGCACAGTGGCTGCATTTGATGGGCACAGTGGCTGCATATGATGTCACAGTGGCTGCATATGAGGGGCACACTGGCTGCATTCAATGTGGCACAGTGGCTGTATAAGATGGGCACAGTGGCTGCATAAGATGGGCACAGTGGCAGCACTTGATGGCACAGTGGCAGCATTTGATGGCACATTGGGTGCATTTGATATGGCACAGTGGCTGCGTTTGATATGCACAGTGACTGCGTTTGATGGGCACAGTGGCTGCGTTTGATGGGCACAGTGGCGGTGTTTGATGGCACAGTGGCGGCAATTGATGAGCACAGTGGCTGCATCTGATGACACAGTGGCTGTGTTTGATGGTACAGTGGCGGCAATTGATGAGCACAGTGGCTGCATCTGATGGCATAGTGGCTGTGTTTGGTGGTACAGTGGTGGCAATTGATGGGCACAGTGGCTGCATTTGATAGCACAATGGCGGCAATTGATGGGAACAGTGGCTGCGTTTGATTGCACAGTGGCGGAAATTGAGGTCACAGTGGCTGCGATTGATGGTACAGTGTGGCTGCAATTGATGGGTTTTTTTTCTCAGAATTTTTCAGCTTGTTTGCGCCCCCCCCAAAAATTTGAGCACCAGCCGTCACTGATTCTCGAGGAATTTTGTATTTTGGCAAAAGCTGCTTTTTTTAATAATATGCTGGACAATACAGTAAAAACCATTAAAATTCTACTTTTATTTACCTTTCATATAAACTTGTAACAATGTACAGTAATCCCAAAATCTCTGAGCGGGGAGTGAGTCTGATGAGTAATTGGTGGGACTTGTCTGGTAGGGGGGCTGAGAAGGAGATAGTGAACTGAGAGAGGCAGGCTGTTGGAAGCATATAGCTCATCCATGTGGATCTGCTTTATCCTGATTTGTATATGTAATACACAGCTTAACACATCACAATTTACACACTTCAAACCCTTCTCAGGCCTCTCCTCCATCTCCACCTCCTAGGTGTATCATGTCTTCTAAACTTCTGCATCACTCGCATCTCGCCTCTCCTGCTCTGTTTTGTCTGAATTTCTTATCAACAGCGCCAGACGTGGTTTTTATAATCCCTCGTTGTACCAAGCACCGTTCTCATTGTTTTTATATTGTAAACAGAGCCAATATCTTGAATACTTCACCTGACCTAGAAAAGGATTTTAGGAATGGACCTGTAACTATATCCTTTTATAGCTGGATCAAATAACTGCTGTTTTATTTTATATGATGGCTTTTGCGTCTTATAAGGTTGCAAAAAATTTAAAAGGTTAAACACACACAACTGATATTTTAGTTTTCCTTGGAAACCCATCGAATGATTTCTTATATATTTAGGAAATGCAGCTATGAGATCTTCTTGTCAAATTTCTAAATTAGATTATATTATAGAAAATGCATTGGGGGAGCAGCAGTGATGTAAGTAACTGAGTTAAAATAAATGGAGTTACTTAACGCAGTTACTTTAGAGGGTAACGTGTAATCTAACTGATTACTTTTCCCCTCATGGTAACGCAGTTCCCATTACTTGGGCGGAGTTACCTCAATTACATCTACTGCCACTAGATGGCAGTAGTGTAATTCCGGTGTCCTGCCGAAAAAGTTTCCCCGCCGGATAAGGACCCCCTGTACTGCGCAGGTGCAGCGCTTGCGCAGTACGAAAGGACTACGGAGCTTACGAAAATTGCCGAACCTAAACAGCTCTGAGTGAACTCTACACCGCGCAGGCGCAGTTAACATGTAATTGTACGAGGCGATGCCGTGCGCTCCCAATGCTCGTGCTGCTCTGCAAAGGGCGTCTATCGTGTAACTAAGGGGCGGGTCTAGTATTACTGTAACCAAGGGGCACATTTATTATTATTGTTATATATCGAGCTCTGCCCATTAATTTAACATTCGCCCTCTTCTGTAGCCATCCGCCCCTTACACGATATAATAATAATAATAATAATAAACCTGCCCCTTACACAATATAATAATAATAGACCCGCCCCTTGCTTACACGCTATAACAGATCTGCCCCTTGGTTAGAGTAATAATAGAGCAGCCCCTTGGTTCCAAGATATATAACAATAATAATAAATGCACCCCTTGTTTACAGTAATACTACCCGCCCCCTTAGTTACACGTATAGAATATAAAAAAAAAGTCACAGTTACTTTGCTGAGTAACTAATTACTTTTCCAATGTAGTAGATGAGTTACTAACGCAATTACTTTTTGGGAGAAGTAATTTGTAACTTAACTAATTACTTTTTTAAAGTAAGATGACCAACACTGGGGAGCAGACAGCTTGTTTTATTGGTGGGAGGAAATAGTCTCCAAGGGAGTCAAGCCATTCCAGTCTTAAACTCAAGAAATAAAATAAACCAATCAGGGACATTCCAGTAGACAAGTATAAAACAAATAAGAGAAACGATTGAAATAATAGAAACAATTAGGAAAACTGTTTGTACGATATTAACATAAAGTGGCAAGATCCAACTCAATTTTTTTAATGTTAAAGGAAACATCTTTAAAAATAATATATTTTTTCTTTTAATTACTATGTTTAGAAATAAAAAATTAAATTCAGGAATATTTGAACTTTTTGTGAAACTTGTAAATGTGAAGAGATAGGTGCAGTTGTATGGACTACTCCCTAATGTGGCCATACGACACCTGTGGGAATAATGGACTATCTCGATACCCATATATTTAGACAATAAGTATATAAAAATTCCAATTTTTATTGAAGAGATAACGATAAAATACACAAATAGACATTTACATGTAGCCCAAACGTAGGGCTGCAAAAACAGTATTACATAAATTAAGACAAAAAATTGTAGTTTACATAATTCCAGGATCCCTTGTAGGGGGGGAAAAACTGAAACTAGTAAAGATGAAAAACTGCTCATGATTTTTATTTTTGTATGATATTTATATTTCCAAACAGTTAGACCTTCAGGCTCATTTTCACGTTTACTTGTCTATTTTTAGCTGCCCTGTTGAAAAATAAGCCTGTTGTTTACAGAGCTTTATAGCTCAAACTTAACTTTACTAAGACCCCTTTCACACTGAGGCATTTTCAGGCGCTTTTGGGCTAAAAATAGCGCCTGTAAGGGGCCTGAAAAACGGCTCCCCTGCAGTCTCAGTGTGAAAGCCCAAGGCCTTCACACTGAGGCGATGCGCTGGCAGGACGTTAAAAAAACTCCTGGAGCGGTGATCCTTCACCGCTTCCTGCCCATTGAAATGAATGGGCAGTGCTACTAAACCGCCGGCAAAGCGCCCCCTGCAGCGGTGCTTTGCAGTGGTTTTAACACTTTTTCGGCCTCTATCGGGGGTTAAAAGCACCCCGCTAGCGGGTGAAAACCTCCGCAAATACGACGGTAAAGCGCTGGTAAAAATAGCGGCTCTTTACCGCCGACGCCTCGGTGTAAAAGCACCCTTAGGCAGGCCATACACGGTGCAAATTTCTTTCCTGCAACCATTTGCAAGAAATGTGCACGATTCCCCTTTAGGGAATCTCTCCTGCTGAGCAATTGTCTGTTCCCGGCAGGGAAGGGGAGGGCGGGTGAAGCCGTCCCCGCTAGGAGAAGACAGTGATTATCGCTAGCGGCTATAGCGGCCACTAGCAATAATCGTAAGAGAATCCGACAGGCTGGTTGTATCCAACTTGATCGATTGATCAACTTGGTGCAAATTTCTTTCCTGCAACCATTTGCAAGAAATGTGCACGATTCCCCCATCAACACAGACAGTGCTGACAAGGAAATCTCTCCTGCCGAGCAATTGTCTGTTCCCGGCAGGGAAGGGGACGGGGGAGGGCAGGTGAAGCCGTCCCCGCTAGGAGAAGACAGTGATTATCGCTAGCGGCTATAGCGGCCACTAGCAATAATCGTAAGAGAATCCGACAGGCTGGTTGTATCCAACTTGATCGATTGATCAACTTGGTACATTCAGCCTGCCCATTAGGGATTCAAATCTCAGCCGGTTTCTGCTAAACCGGCGACCAAGATTTAAACAGTGTATGACCTGCCTTACACAACTAGAGCAGTGACGTCTCCCCCTGCTGGTCTTTTCAGATGGGGACTTGGGGGAGCTCCTATTGTGCATACACTGGCATGGCAGCCAGACAACAAGCATTTTCAGAAGAAGAGGTCAGCAACTGCATACCTTCTATTCTATTAGTACAAGATTTTATTTTTCAAGCATACCAATGAGTAATTTATGAGTTGTGGCTGGAGTGTCCATTTTAAATAAGAGGAAGATTTTACATATGCCCAGTCTTCTTTAGGACGAGCCTGTGAAAAACAGCCTAGACATAAAATAACACACAGTTTATGTAATTTGTCAGCAATCTCAGGAAGGTCTCTCTATCTGCAGGAGGTCCAGTTATGACTTTTTTATGCTCCAGTGGCTTATGCCATACCTTGGCCATGGGGAACACTTCAGGAAGAAGACATACATCCAAAAACACTCAAACAATTCAGCGCTGATGAAAAACAGATCGTCTGAAATGATGAACAATGCCTGTCTTAAAGTTTGTCGTAGGAAATACAAAACAGCTTTCGCTGGGATTATTATTTCCATATATTTCAGGGGAAAGAGTAATGCTACTCCAAGAGGTCATGACTTCAGACACAGAAGGTGGTCGACTCCCTTAAACATAACTATTTGTCACTGTAATTCTAATATGTTTAGGTAATGCTAAAAACACGGGGCTCTCATATTTGGAGCAAAAACACTCAGCATGAGGCAGGTTCATTGTGTCATGGGGGGGGGGGGGGGGGGGGGGGGGGGTCTTGAGACTGTTGTGGTATAAAGCAGAGGAAGTAACACCAAAATGGGTCACTCAGCTGCTATGGTGCCAAGAGTAAGGGAAGCCCAGTTGGAGTTTTCTTCCCTCAACCCCCCCTCTGCCCCCTCCTGCCATTAGATATATACTCTTTGCCAGTAAGCTAACTTTGTTATTTATTTTTCCACCTCCTCCTGCTGATAATCTAATCATATTTATGAATGAAGCATGGGCAAGCTTTGCACAGACTTAATTTATAAGCAGACCACTAGTAGCCATCTCCATCAGTACAACCAGCTCCACAGTTATTACACACTTATACGACATTACACTCAATTCCCTGATGAAATGCAGTCAGGTGAAACGTGTAAGTCTAATGATTGGATTTTTCGACAACAAATGTTGGATGTAAGCTTGATGGCAGAAAGTCCGACCGTGTATATGCTCCATAGAACATTTGTTGTCGGACTTTCCGCCAACAAATGTTGGCGAGCATGTTCTCAAAAGTCCAAAGTACAAACAGGCATGCTCGGAATCGATGCTCACCAAACACAACACTAGCAGAAGGAGCCCAAAGGGTGGCGCATGACTATTGAACTTCCTTTTTATGTGCTCGCCGTACGTCTTGTATGTCACTACGTTCGTAATTGTTGGCCAACATTTGCGCGACCGTGTGTATGCAAGACAAGTTGGAGCCAACAATCTTCGAACAAAATGCCATGGTTTTGTTGTCGGAAAGTCCGATCGTGTGTACGGGGCATTAGTCATAGTGACGTAAAACTGTTGCACAGTGTTATACCTTTCTCTTTAATTGTATAGCTAAAAGCAAAGGTTTTCTTTTCGGTTTTGTATAGAAGGGAGAGGAATTAAAACACCTGTCAATTTGTATTGCTGTCCGTGTCGCCGTTAGGGAGATTCACCCTCTCTATTTCTGGAATTCCAGCCAGCAAAAGATTGAAAGCATGTTCTCTATTTTTTGGTCGGAAAAATTTCCGATCGGAAATTCCGATCATCTGTACAAATTCCGATGTGCAAAATTCCTACGCATGCTCGGAAACAATTTGACTTATGCTCGGAAGCATTGAACTTCATTTTCTCGGCTCGTCGTAGTGTTGTACGTTACCGCGTTCTTGGCGGTCGAAAGTTCAGCGAACTTTTGTGTGACCGTGTGTATGCAAGCCAAGCTTGAGCGGAATTTCGTCAGAAAAACCATCCAAGATTTTTCAGATGGAAAATCTGCTCATGTGTACGCGACATAAGAGGGCATTTCCTCACTTTAGACCGTTTTTTTCTCTTTTCCTGTTGTGTCTGCAGTACAGGAAGTAAAAGGAAATCTCCCTAATGGGACACAAATGTCAAAAATTAATAAAAAAAACCTGATAAGGTAGAAAATATAACCTACTCAAAAGGGGTTTAGATTCACTTTATTTATAAGAATCACATATTGATTTTTTTTTTTTTAATTCAGTACATTTTTTATTTTTATTCTTTTCATAACAATACAAGTTATATATTTAAGCATACATTTCATCCCAGATACATAAACTTATTTTTTTTCTGACGGAATTCCGCTCACCCTTGGCTTGCATACACACGGTCACACAAAAGTTCTCTGAACGTTCAACCGTCAAGAACGCGGTAACGTACAACACTACGATCAGTCGAGAAAATTAAGTTCAATGCTTCCGAGCATGCGTCGAATTGTTTCCGAGCATGCGTAGGAATTTTGATCGTCGGAATTGGTACAGACGATCAGAATTTCCAATCTGAACTTTTTCCGACCGAAAAATAGAGAACATGCTCTCAATCTTTTGCTGGCGGGAATTCCATCGGAGCATACACACGGTCGCAATTTCCGACCAAAACCACACTTTGGACTTTTTCTGGCGGAATTTCCGATCGTGTGTACAGGGCATAAGACTGAAGATTGACATTCCTACATACAGTATATCTGACTGGTTCTCATTAATGCTTAGCATCAGATGGTCTGAGTAAAATTACACAAATTTAGATGTACAATGCGCGTTCTGTTAGCATTTTTCAGAGAATGATATCAGCTTGTACTTGTACTCCTTTCTTCCATCTACTAAATTGTTTTTCTTATTTACATCTGTCTTTGATCCCCCTAAGTGCAGAAAAGGAAAAAGATCACTGTAGGTAACTTGATGTGCAATCCAATGTATCCCCTTACTGGTCCCCTCATGACGAGTTTTCAACTCCTGTGTCCCGAGAGAACACTTCCCTCATGTCTACATCATTTTTACATTTAAGCACTTAAAGACAACCAAATCTGGCATTCCCTTTCTAAACAGATACAAGCCCACTGACAAAATATTGAGATGATTCCACCTAAAATGCTCCCACATGTAGGACCAGGACCAGGTTTGTAGAAAAGCTTTGCCGGCTTTGCCAACTGCTCCTTTAAAGGATGTCTCCAGTCATGATTAAAAGAAAAAATGCAGCTTACTCCCTTAATAACAGGGTATCCCAGGAATTTCTTTTGTATCTGAGAGCAGCAGAGAGGTCTCTTCTGAAGGTAAAAAATGATGTTCCCAGGAGGTGAGAAAAGCTTTGTAGTTAGAACATCATGTGGATAGGGCAGGCTTAATTCCTGGCATGATTCCAGCATTTGGGGGCACATAGGTTTTTCCTAAGCAAAAAACAAACAAAAAAGAGAGGCTGCCTGACTAATGGGAGGAATAGGCCAAGAAAGGGTCAACATGTAAAGTGTTAGCATACTGAGGTCTTACCTGATTTGGTGGTTTAGGTTAGATGCTAGGGGTGGGCAAATGTGGGTTGCTGGGAGGTCATTGCTGAAAAGTCAACAGAAAGAAAAGTTTACCTACTCAACCCTCCATCTTTAACACAAATAGGACTAGATGGTAGTAGTGGACTCAGTGAGGAGGGAGCAGGGGTTGGGCTGAGCCGCACTATGTGTTGTAGTATATTATATCTAATATATATATGTATATATGTTATATATATATTTATTATATGTAGTGTTTTTATTTAGGCATTCTAAAGACAAGGTTATTCTAGGCAGACCGCTTTAGTAGCCGTTATCTAATTGCGCATATTAAAAGAGGGTTTGTTGGTCAAAGGACAAATGGCCAGACCAGAATTACTCCACATATGAAAGGGAACAGATAATGATTATCTTAATCTAATCAGTATTCACACATATCAAAGGGGGAATATGCAAGAATGTAAATTGGGGCAGCTTTATAATTACAACTATTCACAGCGTGGGGTTGTCTCCGGTCACTCTGAAAGACCGGGGCAGATCAAAGCATTTAATGGAAACGCCTAATCAAATTACTCAGACATTCAGTGTGTGTGGGGGGGGATATAACAGGACGTTCAATCTGTTTAGAAGTGTGTGTTCTTACGAAGGCACCCAAGAGTCACATGTTTCCATGGGGCTCTAAATATTACTAGCAATGTCGTGATATGAACTCTGTTGGATTTTTGTCATCTGTAAGACTGTTCTGTTTTGGAAGTCAATAAAATCTCTCTCTGGGAGAATCGGGTTTTGCTGCGGAGACAATACTTTTAATAACTATATTCCATCTACGAGGAACGACGATTATAGATTAGATCACTACATTGGTGCCGTTCAAGCGACCAGAAGAGCATTTTCAGGACTTTGTATTAGAAATCGTGGTGATAACAATCCGTGAGTTGGACAGAAGTCTGATGGAGACCCAAGACCTGTGCTGTGACTCTAACGTCTGGTTGTGACATAAGAGAGTCTGATCTACAAAATCAAACAAGTTTGGAACCCCAGAATTATTCTCTGGAGACTGGAAACGAAGAAAAAGGACTGCATCGTGTACCAGAAGACGTGAGCTGGAAGCTGAAGGAGTAATTAATGCGGTGAGTAAAATATTTCTCTCTTTTTAAATTATTAATAATATAGTAAAAATGCTTACTCAGTGTGAAGCTAGTGTCAGTTCTGATAAAGTTAACAGATGGGTGTTAAAATGTATTAAGCGTCATGGCGGTCCTTATGAAGTGCCAGAAAAATATAAGCAGACATGGACTATGATGAATGAATTTTTAGAAAAAACTGTTTTTGAGAGCAAAATTTCAGAAAGTAAAAGAAAAGGTTGTATTGTACAGGGCTTGTTATCTTGCTGTTTAACAATGGAAAGTTCTTTGAAAGATAAGGTTGAGGAAATTACCCAGTTACAGAGTGCAGTTGATAATAGCAACAAGGTTTGTCAGAGGTTACAAAACCAATCAGAATCTGAGACTGTAAATTTAAAATTGCATGCAGTCACCATTGGGGAAGCTCTGCTTGAGAAGTCTAAACGTTGTAATGAATTATCAGAGGAAAATGAGAGATTGAAATTAAGAATTATGGAATTAGAGAAGAGATCTCAGGAATGCAGATATGCATCGAATCGTGGATTCAGCAATCTGCAGCAAAATGCAAATACAAACATTCTATCAAATGAAACAGAACCTCATATTAAATCTGATAATTCATTGCCAGCCGCACCCACTGTGACCACCACAGTTTATAACAATAATAATAATGCAGGTGAAGTTCAGCTTGTAATGAAGCCTTTGAAACCAAAAGAATTAGATGCAATTCTTAAAGAAATAGGAATGATTCCCTGCCATGATTTAAACAGATTTTTAAAATGGTTTTGTGACTTGCAGAATGTCAGAGATATGTACAATCTCAACCCATCTGATTTAGACAGAGTTATGCAACATTCTATAGGAAATAGTCTTTGGGTGAGAATTAAGCAGATCTGTACTCAGCCAATGAGGACAAGGGACATATTGATGGAATTGTTATGTGTTTTGTATGGTGTACGTTCTGATGTTACTGTTCATGGGAAGATCAAACAAATGAAAAGCGAATCTCCCTACGAACTGTCAGGAAGGATAAAATCTATTATGGAAATATTGGTCAGTAATAATCTTGCATTTGAGCATGGTGGCTTGTTACATATGAGTATATTTCTACATGCTTTGAACGAAGAGATTAGACAAAATATTTTACTAGTTACCCCAAATCCCCATGATTTAAAAGATGTATTGTTGAAAGCAGACAATTTATGGAGAAAGTCAAATGAACAAGCTGTCAAGATTGATTTAGCCACATTGTTTAGGACAAATACTGAACATAAAGATCAAAAGATAATGTCTTATGATAACAATCAAAGAGGAGACACCAGGTCAAATATAGGTGATATTAATATGAAAAACAGAGCTGACCAAAATCATAATAAAAAGGTATCTAAGGCTTGGATACCATTTTCTCAGTTAAAACAGAAATATGACCACTTGAAGATTGAGTACGATAAAATGAAAATGGAACATAACACATTGCTGGGACAGCTAAACAGATTACATTATCCAGATCTGTTTTTGAATACAAATGACATTTCGCTAGCAGTGGGGGTGGTTTAGTTTCAACCTGTGGATGTGTAAATAGTCCTTTGTTTTGACTTCAAACAGTGTTTAAGGACCTTGCTAATTAGTTTTGTTGGAGAGTTTTTTGTCTTTCAGATATTGAAGATACTGCATCCGCATAGCATGTGAACTGCAAGCTGAAATTTCTGGCTAGTGGGGGAGAAACACTGAATAAACAATATCATGGACTCTCTCAATATTCATCAAGCAATTGACCTTTTTTTTTTTTGACTTTTTGACTTGGACAATGGACTTTTCCCTATATTTTTTTTTTTATTTTTCATCCTTTCCCATTTTTATTCATCAAGCCCTATTTTTTATTTTTATTTTTCACCCTTTTCCATTTTTATTTTTATTTTTTTATTTTTTTTATTTTATTATGTTTTATTTCTTGAACTTTATCTTAAACCCAGAGCGAAACATTTAAACCGAAAATAATTTTTCATGTTACATTACATGTTGCATATTACATATTGCATATTGATCAATATATTTGATATCTAAGGTGAGATGCTGCACAATGGCTTGGCATAGCATAAATTATAGTATGTTGGGTGGTTTTCCTAAATTTATAAGAGGGGTGAGTGAAGTTCATCACTCCAGTCATGATTTGAAACTTTGTTGAATCAGTCATTAATATTATTGACATATGGATGAAAAAAAGACCTAACTTTACTGGCAAGATTTTCCACTGCTGCTTTGTCTGGATAGAAGATCTGATAAACGCTGATGTCAAGCTGATTCTATCTGAAAGTGGGGGATTATATATGGATTATATGGATATATGAATTATAGATTGGTATATAGATTGGTATACCATTCAGGTGGAATTATGGACTGAATGATTCAAGCAACTGCTCTATTAAGGATGGAAATGAGGAGTCGGCCTACAGCAAATTACAAAGTACAGCAATAGCAGTTTTTTTTTCAGCCTTTTGAACTTGAAAGTGAGTGCTGGTACATGGATGGTTCTTCTTACTATAAAGATGGAAGTAGAATTTCGGGATTTGCTGGTGTTTGTGCAAAAGCATCTTTAAGAAAATGAAAACCTTGAGCCTGGAGAGGAATCCTGGATTTATGTGGATCGGAGCTCCCAGCACACCAAGCACACCAAGTCTAATTTCAATGAGAGATGTGATGAAGTTGAAGTTGAAAATTGAAGAATGAACTGTGACATCAGCTCGTTTTTGTGCAATATTCAAGATCTTGATGTGATATAATAAGGATGTTTACCGAATCCTTTTCCAGTCATGGTCTAAAGCTATATTATCTAATGACTGTTTCATGGGGATATTTTAGAGGCTGGTGAAGAGAGATGTAACCAGTTTCAACTTTATATTTCATATGAGCCATTGTGAAGCATCCAATACCTCAAGTCGGTAATGCTATGTTTGTTGCTTGATTTATGGGTCAGTTCTAGTAGTTAGAACGACCCAAGTGGGGGTATATGTAGTATATTATATCTAAATATATATATGTATATATGTTATATATATATATATTTATTATATGTAGTGTTTTTATTTAGGCATTCTAAAGACAAGGTTATTCTAGGCAGACCGCTTTAGTAGCCGTTATCTAATTGCGCATATTAAAAGAGGGTTTGTTGGTCAAAGGACAAATGGCCAGACCAGAATTACTCCACATATGAAAGGGAACAGATAATGATTATCTTAATCTAATCAGTATTCACACATATCAAAGGGGGAATATGCAAGAATGTAAATTGGGGCAGCTTTATAATTACAACTATTCACAGCGTGGGGTTGTCTCCGGTCACTCTGAAAGACCGGGGCAGATCAAAGCATTTAATGGAAACGCCTAATCAAATTGCTCAGACATTCAGTGTGTGTGGGGGGGATATAACAGGACGTTCAATCTGTTTAGAAGTGTGTGTTCTTACGAAGGCACCCAAGAGTCACATGTTTCCATGGGGCTCTAAATATTACTAGCAATGTCGTGATATGAACTCTGTTGGATTTTTTTGTCATCTGTAAGACTGTTCTGTTTTGGAAGTCAATAAAATCTCTCTCTGGGAGAATCGGGTTTTGCTGCGGAGACAATACTTTTAATAACTATATTCCATCTACGAGGAACGACGATTATAGATTAGATCACTACATGTGTGTCAATAGACACAAAGAGCATGGCTCAGGATCAAGCCCCCACATGTGCATCCGAAGGAAGCAGCTTCCTATGGCACACAGAGATAAGGAGAAGCCCAGAATGTCCATGGGGGACCCAAGAAGATGAGGGATGAGACAAACCATTTGCCACTGACAGTAGTGCTTACAATGATCAGCTTTTATTAATTTATGTAAAACCTTTATCCTCAAAAAAAAAAACTGCTGCTGTAATTGCTTGGGTAACTGCAGTGTAAGCTGGTGTTTGACTTGAATTTGTTAGTGTATCTAAATCTTCTAGTACAGCGGCCGCCAACCTGTGGTTCGTGGACCACTGATGGTCCACAAAAAAATGTTGATGGTCCTCAGCCGTTCTGTCGCAAACCAACATTGTGGCCTCCTCTGTAGTTTTGACTCCCGTGAACTCAGAGGGAGGCGCCAGGAATAGTGAAGAGAGCGGAAGGTGAAGAAGGAGGGGACTTCAAATGGCAGCGCTGATCACAGACTGCGGGAAAGAGCACAGAGCTCAAGCACATGGCTGGATAAGGAGAGATCCAATGATGAGTCTGCATAGAGCAGCAGTATGATGCAGAGTGCGGGGGTTAGGCAGAGGGGGCAGAGAGCCGGAACATTGTGTGTTTAAAGCAGGAGTGTTATCCAGGGGGAGGGGGCAGAGAGCCAGAACATTGTGTGTATAAGGCAGCAGTTTGACCCAGAGGGAGGGGGGCAGAGAGATGGAACATTGTATGTATAAGGCAGCAGTGTGATCCAGGGGGAGGGGGCAGAGAGCGGGAACATTGTGTGTATAAGGCAGCAGTGTGATCCAGGGGGAGGGGGCAGAGAGCCAGTGGAGGGAACATTGTGTGTATAAGTGTGTTACTGGCCAGGTCACCAGGTGAAAACAGAGAGGGAAAAGCCTTAAATAGAAAACGGATGCAGCTACCACATCTAAAGATTGGTAAGCTGCTATATACCGGTATATTACATTTTTGGTTTTGGATTTAATATTGCTTTAAGGACCAGATTAGTATAATTGAATCGAATGCAGACATGTGATGATCTGCCTCGGGGCGGCAGTGGTGCAGGGCCCGCACTCAGTGTTGCCAACAGCCCATAGATTTACGGGCAGCCCATAAATTTAAGCCCTTTTTCGGGCTGCCCGTTAAAGTCTGTTAGGGGCACCGGTCCCCGTAAAAGATGGCTGTGAGCCGACCACGCAACTGCGCATGCGCCGTTCCGAAGCAGGCTGGGCTCGGAAAAGCTTGTATGCGCTCGGCGGGGTGGCACATGCGCAGTAACGTGATTGCGCCACCTGGCGCCATTTTTTTTTAGACCACGGCGGCCGGTGACTGTGCAGTGCATTTGTCATAGGCGAAGCTACGGAGGAGCCGAGCAGCCGATGCCAGTGAGGAGGACATCTCTTAAAAATGAAAATCATAATAAAATCGAGTGAATAAAATGGTGCAAACACCGCGCTATTATATACCAATTAAATATAAATCATCTTACAAATGATATAATAAAAAAATATAAAAATATAAAAATAAAATAAATAGCAGCAGCTAAAAAAATGTGGATATACACATTAACAGAATAAAACAAATACAAAAAGCCGCACTGTGTGACAAAATAGGATAGTAAATGTCCTATAACAATACTAATGAGTAAAGTCCAAGTGAAAAAATAACTGATAAGGAAATGTTCAATCCTTAAAGTTAAAGTTTAAAAAATATTAGAAGTGACTTTTCCAAAGAAAGTGACAAATAAAAATGCAAGGTCAATCCGTGACTTGTGAAGTGATCCACCAAGAAAAAACGTGATCCACCACAGCTCTAATAGTGTGCTTACCAAAAGGCAAGCTTGGATAAGCCTGCACCTCAATGGTGTCCTGATGTAACCCGGACTATCAGACCTCCACACCGAATCCGGACATCCACAGATAGAGCCGAATAGGCACAATATTTCCCTTAAGTAAGCCTCAACATGAATGCCTCAATATGAAAATATTTCCAGAAATCCAAGGCCAGGAATCATCAATCGGTATTAGCATGGAATCATAAAAAGACATGGAATGCTCCCATAGCGTAAAACCATACAGTTTATTGGATAGGAAAATAAAAATTCTACTTACAACAAATAAAACAAACAATCGCAGTTGTATTGAGAAAAACGCCGGCCGGCTAGCAGAACACCCGCTCTCGTTGCGGAACGTGATGACGTCAGTGCGTCAGCCTCCCTACGTCCGTTTTGTCTATTGACGTCTTCTGGGATGTCTGGGAAATCGATGTACTTATTCAGACATTCTCCTTAGTGGCTCCCTATATCCGAAGAACCCCAGGTACAAATTAACTACTTTGATGCGCCCTTGTGAACAGGAGGCTTAGCCTTTCCAGATTTATATAAATATTTCTTGGCCACTCAGCTGGTCACGGCCGCATGGTGGCTAAGCCAAAATTTATATAACTCTTCTACTTGAAGCAGCAGTGGTAGGTTCCATAGAAGCTCTTAAGGTACTCTTATTTAGGGGCCGTATGGCACCCTACCAGTTGACAGCTTCAATGCTTAATACTATTCGAGCTTGGGAGGCTGGTCTTAGATGCAAGTCTTATCCAAAGGGTGTGATCTCTCCAAACGCCCCTTTAATCTAATCCTACTCTTCCTCAATTTTAGTACCAGAGCCTATTACATGGACTAAATATAATATAAAATTACTCTCTCAAGTGGTCACCAATCCGAAATGATCTACCTTTTCTACACTTACCTCAAACTTTAAATTATCTAGTTCTTACCTTTTTAGATATTTCCAGCTTCTCCATATTTTTCATGCAGGACAGTCTAATGCCGCGTACACACGGTCGGAATTTCCGATGGAAACAGTCCGATAGGAGCTTTTCAGCGGATTTTCCGACCGTGTGTATGCCCATCTGTCTTTTTCTGTCGGAATTTCCGACGGACTTTGGATTGAGAACCTGTTCTTAATTTTTCCGACGGAAAACCTTTCTATCGGATTTTCCGATCGTGTGTATGCAATTCCGACACGCAAAATTCCGACGCATGTTCGGAAACAACTCGACGCATGCTCAGAAGCATTAAACTTCCCTTTTATAGTGCAGTTGAACGTTTTTTTAAGGCGTGGTGTTACTGACCGTCGGAATTTGGTGTGACCGTGTGTAGGCAAGACAGTTTGAGCCAAATTCCATCGGAATTACGACGGGAAAACCATCAGAGCTTTTTCCAACGAGAATTCTGACCGTGTGTACGCGGCATTAGGATTATACAATCCTCTTTAGGATCAGTACTCAGGGTTGAGTGCCTGGATAAGCCCACCTCAAGACTGAACTCTCATCTTACTTTAATTTCTATTTTACCATTAGAAGGTCTTATGCCGCGTACACACGAGCAGACTTCTCGTCGGACTGAACTCCGAAGGACTTTTCAACCGAAAAGTTCAGCCGAAATGGACTTGACTACACATGATCACACCAAAGTCTGATCATTTAGAACGCAATGACGTACGACGGGACTAGAAAAAAGAAAGTTCAATAGCCAGTAGCCAATAGCTGCCCTTGCGTCGTTTTTGGTCCGTCGGAACAGCATACAGACGAGCGGAAAGATTTGAAACACATTCTATTTCTAGGTCCGTCATAATTTTAGAACGAAAAAGTCAGATGAAGCCCACACATGATCGGAATGTCCGATAGAATGATTCCGTCTGACCTTTTCTGCCGGAAAGTCCGGTCGTGTGTACAGGGCATTAGAGCTAGGTGGATGCGAGATATACCAGATTTGTAAGTGGAGCGCTGGAGGGGTGTGTGGGATTTCCCTCTGCGATCTCTGGTATCCTTGAGAGACCACATGATTCAATTTAAATTGGTACATAGAGCATATATTACGCCTTATAGACCTCAAAAGATAAATCCTGTGTGCTCTCCCAACTGTTGGCGGTGTGGAGCATCTCAGGGGGATTTCACACACATTTTATGGACTTGTGCATATATATAGCTATTTTCTGGGGGTAGATCTATTGAATACTATTACCTCTGCTCCTTTTTCGGTTTCCATGTCTGTTTGTCTGCTGGGTCTGGTAGAGGCTACTGTTCCTACAGTGTCTGAATGAGTGTTCGCTAATATAACATTATTCTATGCAAGAAAAGCCATTGCAATGCACTGGAAGAAACCTCACTCTCCTACACTTCTATACTGGAAACAATTGATAAATAATAACGTCCCGTTGTATAGAGACACCTATATTAATAGGGGTTGCCCTAGTAAATACGATAAAGTCTGGACAAAGTGGCTGGACAAAACCGTACACGGCATCTACTCCCGATGGGGGTCATTAATTATAATAATTATAATATGGGTGTTTCTGCATAAGGGAAGTGTGGGGCCATTGGTGATAGAAGGGATCATTATTTACCTTCTCCCCTCTCCCCCTTTCTTTATTTTATATATATATATATTTTTTTTTTGGTGAGGTTTGACATTTGAGTGGAAAAATGGGAAGGCCTAGATTTAGGCCCAGATAAAATAATAATAATAATAATTATTATATCCCTTAAAGTTGTTGCTGTATTAATCTGTTATTTAGAATTTTTTATTTTGAATCAATAGCTGCTATGCAGGGTGATTGGATTTTGATTTTGTATTAATATATTTTAGGTTCAATGTGTATGATGTTTTGTTCTGTTTTGTTTGTTTGTCTGTTGAGGAAGATAAATAAAAAGATTTATTAAAAAAACAAAAACAACTTGAAGCTGAACTCCAGCTAACACTTTAGCGGTTATAGCAACATGTTTTTTTTCTTTTTTTGGGACAAAAGTTTTACATACATAAATAAAAGTTGATAATTGTAAGCACCCCAGACAGTGGTGAGAGGTTTGCCTCAACCCTGTAACTGCTACATCTTTAAGAGAGCTTGTTGAAAAATAACAGACTTACTGGCAGAATCTCCAGGTGAACATAAGGGAAAGAAAGCCTTAAAAACTTTTAAGAACTGGTAAGCTGCAATGTAATAAATGTTTGCTTTTGGGTTTAATACCCACTTGCTTACTGGGCACTTAAACCCCCTTCCTGCCCAAGCCAATTTTCAGCTTTCTACACTGTCGCACTTTGAATGACAATTGAGCGGTCATGCAACACTGTACCCAAATGAAATGTTTATCATTTTTTTTCCCACAAATAGAGCTTTCTTTTGGTGGTATTTAATCACTGCTGGGTTTTTTATTGTTTGCTAAAAAAACAAAAAAAGACAGAAAAAAAAAAAAGTTTCATTGTTTGTTATAAAATTCTGAAAACAGGTAATTTTTCTCCTTCACTGATGTGCACTGATGGGCACTGATAGGCTGCATTGAAAGGCACTGATAAGGCGGCGCTAATGGGCACTGATAAAGTGGCACTGATGAGGCAGCACCGGTGGTCACTGATAGGTGGCACTGATGGGTGGCACTGATGGGTGGCACTGATGGGCAGCACTGAAGGGCACTGATGGGTGGCACTGAATGGCACTGATAGGCGGCACTGATGGGCACTAGTGGGCACCGGTAGGTGACACTAATAAGCAGCACTGATAGGCAGCACTAAAGGGCACTGATAGGTGGTACTGGGGGGCATTAATAGGTGGCACTGGTGGGCACTGGTAGGTGGCACTGGTGGACACTGGTAGGCAGCACTGATATGCATCTGTAGGTGGCACTAGTGGGCACTGGCAGGTGGCACTGGAGGGCACTGCATAGCAGCAGTGTCTCTCCGTGTTCGGGAACGATGTCCCTCTGTCAGAAGCCAGTGATCGCTGTCAGCGTGAGGGAGAAAAAAAGGCAGGTTACCGATCTTTTGTTTACATCACGTGATCAGCTGTCACTGGCTGATAACTGATCACGTGGGACGGGGGCCGGGATCGGCCCCTTACTCCAATCTGTGATCAGCCGAGTGTCATTGACTCAGTGATCACAGAACATGTCGCACGTGGCCCGCAGGGGGAGCGCAGGCAGCTCATGCACGGGAGGACATCTATTGATGGCCTCCTGGCAATTGTCATTCGGCTATAGCGCGGCCGTGAGGTGGTTAGCTTTATGGCATGCAAAAGATGCAAGGTCTCCTGATCCCTTGAAGTTATGGGGTCAACTATGACCAACGCCAACTTACTTTCATTATTTTCTGCACAGAAGCTTTTCTCATTTAATTCAAGATTTTCTCATTTATTTAAACTATGCCTGTGACCAATAAAGTCTGTTTTTATTTATTTATTGTTTTTGCTTTTTTATAAATGAGGCCCACTGTTTCACAGTTATTATTATTATGCAGGATCTATATAGCACCAACAGTTTGCGCAGCGCTTTACAGCATGAGGGCGGACATTACAGTTACAATACAATTTAATACAGGAGGATAATTTAAACAATTAAGAGTTGTAAGGGAGATCTAAATATGAAACAAGACTGTATCAAAATGTATTGCCCTTCAGCTTTAAGGTATACTTGCTCCTTTTTTTCTATTAAAATCTGTGTACAATTTAAATTCCTGGCCTTG
The DNA here is from genome assembly GCA_028564925.1 of Lithobates sylvaticus. Classification (NCBI taxonomy): domain Eukaryota; kingdom Metazoa; phylum Chordata; class Amphibia; order Anura; family Ranidae; genus Lithobates; species Lithobates sylvaticus. The sequence continues at coordinate 68,372,413 of CM053030.1, forward strand.
CGTGCATATTTAATTCTCTTGTGAGTGAAATTGGCGCAGAAACGAAGGAATAACTGGTTTTCATTTTCACTAGGAAGGCACGTCTATTAAAATAATGTGAAAAAGTTCTGTCCAAAAGAAACTCCTGGATTTTTCTGCAGCCGAAATCAGCACAGTTTCTATATAATTGATGTATGTACAGGAGGTTCATATAACACTGCTCAGCATTGTGAATGTTAACAACCGTACCAAGAATTCGGCAAGGGCTTATTTTTTGATATGTGGCAAAAATATATTTTCCAAGAAATAATAACAATAAGAATTATATCAACAATAGTAATAAAAATAATGAGGTCTCAACAAATCCAGGCAATGGTCTGGGAATGTTGGCCCTTTGTTGTAGATTTTTTTTTTCTCTTAGTCTTTTTCGCAAATTCATAGCATAGCAACTGTGTTGTTATCTGTAGCCTTGGTAATGACTCTGTCTTTTAAGAAAAGCCGAACTGAGGTCACAGAAATAGATATGAGATCAGACAAGCACTCGCCATTTTCCTAGTCTTACCTCCCCTGTACAGTTGTAGAGGTGTTTTATTAAGTAGGGGGGGGGGGGGGGATATTACATCCCAATGTTGCATCACCAACTGGGTAACAGGGGATCCTGAGCCTCCACTAAAGCCGGCCATAGATGATTCAGATTTCCCTGCTGAACCGGCTGAGGTTCGAATCATGTATGGGCAAGCTGATTGTACCCAAGTTGATCAATCATTCATCTTGGGTACAACTAACCTGTTAAATAGCCCCTAGCAATAATCACTTTGTGTTCCCCTGGCTGGGATGGCTCCCTTCGCCCCCCTGCCTGGAGAACACTATAGCTCTGCGGGAGGGATTTCCCCCATCAACACTGACTGTGTTGCAGTGTTGGTCATCTTACTTTAAAAAAGTAATTAGTTAAGTTACAAATTACTTCTCCCAAAAAGTAATTGTGTTAGTAACTCAGTTACTACATTGGAAAAGTAATTAGTTACACAGCAAAGTAACTGTGACTTTTTTTTAAATATTCTATATGTGTAACTAAGGGGCGGGTCTAGTATTACTGTAAGCAAGGGGCGCTGTCAGGGACCTGCTCGCTTGGCACGGACGGATCGGCATGTGCGCATGCGCACAGGGGCCGCTGGAGTGCACGGGCATCAGCGCGGGTGTGCGCGCCGGCGGGTTCCGTGGGCGCGGCGCGTGCACGGCAAGCGCGTGCGCATGCATCGCGGGCGCACACGTGAGCGCGCCAGGGCGGTTTGGCGCCAGTGGCCCTTTTTAAAAAGTGACAGTTGCTTCTGAGCGGTGCTGTCCGTCTGCAGCTGTACCCTGCCTTAACCTGTGTCCTTATCCTGTAAACCTGAACTCTGACCCGGCTTTCTGGACTCCGCTACCTTCTCCTACCCCGACCCCAGCTTGCTTTGACTCTGCTTGATCTGATACCTAACGTTGACCCCGGCTTGCTCTGACCCTGCTTCTGTCTCCATCCACTTACCTGCCTGCCCAGTGTACCGGACCCGGCCTGCCTGACAATTCTCTGCCTGATCCCACACATGCTGTGTGCTTCCAGAATTGCTGCTGCCATCTGGGGACCATCCTGCATCTGGGTGCTGGGCGTCTGCCTGCCAGGTTCCACCGCTCCTGCTACCAGAGGACCCCTGCTTGTCTCCCGCATCTGCTACAGCATCCAGTCCAGGCACTCCTACTCCGCTGCGCTCCCGGGTCCACTGTTCCCACTCCAGTGGCCCCCGAACCAGAGCTGTAAGAGAGGCCTTCTCCCAGCAAAGTCAGGCTCTCCACCCAGGTACCTAACAGGCGCATTTATTATTATTGTTATATTGTGTAACCAAGGGGCTGCTCTATTATTATTACTCTAACCAAGGGGCAGATCTGTTATAGCGTATAAGCAAGGGGCGGGTCTATTATTATTATATCGTGTAAGGGGCGGATGGCTACAGAAGAGGGCGAATGTTAAATTAATGGGCAGAGCTCGATATATAACAATAATAATAAATGCGCCCCTTGGTTACAGTAATACTAGACCTGCCCCTTAGTTACACGATAGACGCCCCTTGCAGAGTAGCACGAGCATCGGGAGTGTGCGGCATCGCCTCGTACAATTACATGTTAACTGCGCCTGCACTGTAGAGTTCACTCAGAGCTGTTTAGGTTCGGCAATTTTCGTAAGCTCCGTAGTCCTTCGTACTGCGCAAGCGCTGTGCCTGTGCAGTACAGGGGGGTCCTTATCCGGCGGGGGAACTTTTTCGGCAGGACACCGGAATTACACTACTGCCATCTAGTGGCGGTAGATGTAATTGCGGTAATGCCGCTCAAGTAATGGGAACTGCGTTACCATGAGGGGAAAAGTAATCAGTTAGATTACTCGTTACCCTCTAAAGTAACTGCGTTAAGTAACTCCGTTTATTTTAACTCAGTTACTTACATCACTGGTTGCAACCCACAAATGCAGGAAAGAAAATCATACTATCTATAGCTGGCTTTAGAGTGTCTACATCCAATGAAGACTAGTGGATACATGAGAAAGTTCCTCATAGGACATTCCTAGTCAAGGATAGATAATGCCTACTTTCACTTGAAGGAAGTAGGTTCACACTTGAAAGTCCTTTTCAATGCTGTACAAGAAATTGAACTTGGTATGGAGAACAAACTCTCCAAACATTCTAAGCAAAGGGCAGGCTTACTGTCCTTTAGACTTTAGGGGGACCAGACTGTGGCCAATAGGGTTAGAAAATGCCCCAGTGTCAGTGGGAGTAAACAATGCCTCAGGCTTGGTGGCCAATGGGAGTAAAGAAAATAACATAGCTCCTGTACCTTTTGTATTGTACTGTACTGTAATTGTGTTGTCCCCCCTATACATTGTAAAGCGCTGCGTAAACTGTTGGCGCTATATAAATCGCGTATAATATAATAACCTGTGGTCAGCAGGAGGAGGAATAGTGCCCCATCATTAAAATTAGTGGAAGGAATAGTGCCCCATCATTGGTATTAATGGGAGGAATAGTGCCTCATCATTAGTATTAGTGGGAGGAATAGTGCTTCATCATTAGTATTAGTGGGAGGAATAGTGCCACATCATTGGTATTAGTGGGAGGAATTGTGCCCCATCATTACTATTCGTGGGAGTAAAAATGCCCCACCATTAGCATTAGTGGGAGGAATAGTGCCTCATCATTAGTATTAGTGGGAGGAATAGTGCCTCATCATTAGTATTAGTGGGAGGAATAGTGCCCCATCATTACTATTAGTGGGAGTAATAGTGCCCCATCGTTAGTATTAGTGGGAGGAATAGTGCCTCATCATTAGTATTAGTGGGAGGAAAAGTGCCACATCATTGGTATTAGTGGGAGGAATAGTGCCCTGTTGGTGTCAGTGGAATGAATAGTACCCTATTGTTGGTGTCAATGGAAGGAATAGTGCCCTATCATTGGTGTCAGTGGGAAGAATAGTGCCCTATTGTTTGTGTCAGTGTAAGCAATAGTGCCCCATTGTTGCTGTCAGTGGGAGGAATACTGTTGGTTGTTTAGGAATGATGCTAACAACAGGAATAATTCCTAACACAGACACCATTGTTGGTGTCTGTGTTAGGAATTATGCCCCACTATTGGGTGTCAGTGGAAGGAATGGTGCCTCATCATTGGTGAAAATGGGATAAACAGTGCCTTGCATCAGTGAAATTAATATTGCTCCAAGAGCCAGATAAAGGCAAGTAAAGGGCCACATCCGGCTCACAGGCCACAGTTTGGAGACCACTGCTGTAGCACAATAGCACAACATATCCACAATGTTGATTACAAGGGAAATCCAGTTTATATAATCCCTGATAATGATTTACATAAATGGGTTCTTTTTTTTCCTGTGTGTATCTTTGTGTATTTCCCCCCAAAAAAATTACTCTGAATATATGAATATCGATAAGGCAAATTTTGAGCTTTACTACCCTATAATTTTACAGAGGGTTAACAATGAGTTGCTCCTTTAAACTGCGAGTGGGTATGTGCCGCTGTTCCACTTGTTGTTTCCATTAATACCAGTTCTGTATAATTCCAGCTCTGCATTGAAGAGAACATTAATAGTAAATAGTTATATGCAGTGACAGAAGGTAATTGTCAGCCATTAACATTCCTGTAAAACCACTAATGCACCCGTGGCAGGAACCAAGCTAGTGAAATGTTTTGACGTGATAAAATGAGAATTGATGGCGGTTCCCTGACCTGAAAATCTGTGAAAACATTGACTCCAAAGTCAAATATTATCTGCCGAAAAATTACACAATTTAATGATCACACAATGAAATGCGCGGCCCAAACAAAACAATCAAGTACTTATCAAGTCGTTTATTGTGGACGCAGCGCTATGTGCTCTGATGAAATTCTTTCACTTTGTGTTTCTGATACTGAGATTCTTTGCCAATTTTCTGTCTAGGAAAAGCTAATTTGTCTTCCATGTCTGTAGACATTTTCACATCGAAACAGTGATTTGTTTTGGACTGTTCTTGCTCCTGTCTTCTGTAATTTCTCAGACATGCAAAGTTAGGGGCTACATTTTAGGGGTTGTTAACACATATGCGATTTCATGCATTGCAGGTGCATTTTGCATGCATACTACATAGGTTGCCATTCATCCCTATGAAATGTAACTTTTTTTTTTTTTTTTCTTGTTCAAATATTTTTTATTGAGTTTAATAATATAACAGAACATGTCTCATAACATGGGTAATGAAAATAAGCAACATATTTATCAATTATTGAGTACAAAAGATAGATATGTGAAAAATTGAAAATTAAGAAGCATAGATGAAATGTAACTTTTGCTGGAAATCAAGACAAAGATGCAACAGGCAGGACTTTTTACAGTGCAATGCGCATGAATTGGCCCCTTGTTGTAGCCAGTGGCATTGGTAAGCTATTATTACAACTAAATATCAGGGGGGTATGAGAAACCTGGGAGAAGTAAAAGCCAACTTTATCAAAAACTAGTCAAAGGTATAGTTATATACAAGCTTAAAATTTTCTCGTAAAAGTCAAGTTTGTTTTTTTGCCCCTCCTGCCACACCAGGCTCACTATTGGGCCTTTAAAGTTATGGATAGCTTAATTTGCCTTTAAAGCGGAACTCCACCCTAAAGTGGAACTTCCGCTTATCGGATTCCTCCCCCCCTCCGGTGCACACAATTGGCACCTTTCAGGGGGGAGGGGGGTGCAGATACCTGTGATCCACTTCCGGGACTAGCTAGCCGCAGCTGCCCCGCCGCCTATCCGCAGATGCCCCCCCCCCCCCATTGTGTCTTGGGAAACACACAGTTCCCAGGACACAACGGGGACCAATAAAGACGTGCATCGCGACTCGCGCATGCGCAGTAGGGAACCGGGCAGTGGAGCCGCAACGCTTCACTTCCTGATTCCCTGACAGAGGATGGCGGCGGGGGCAGCCGAGAGACGAGCCGACATCGCTGGAACCTGGAACAGGTAAGTGTCTATTTAGTAAAAGTCAGCAGCTGCAGTATTTGTAGCTGCTTACTTTTAATATTTTGTGTGCAGGTGGACTCCCTCTTTAAGTAAGCCCATAAGGTAGAAAGACAACCTTTATTGTATAATCCTTTCTTGTATTAGGAGAGGTATGGACTCCAGAGAAAAAGATATCATTTTAGCCCTGTACAAATCATTAGTAAGACCTCATCTGGAATATGCAGTTCAGTTTTGGGCACCGATTCACAAAAAGGATATCGGGGAACTGGAGAAAGTGCAGAGAAGGGCAACCAAACTGATAAGAGGCATAGAGGAGCTCAGCTATGAGGAAAGATTAGAGGAACTGAATTTATTCTCTCTTGAGAAGAGGATATTAAAGTGGTTGTAAACACTTTTTGTTGATTTTTACCTATAGGTAAGCCTAGAATAAGGCTTACCTATAGGTAGTGGAAATATCTCCTAAACGTGCGCCGTTTAGGAGATATTTCACGTGTAGTGCGCCGATGTCGTCATTGTCGCATGTTCTGTGAAACAAGAATTAATAGGGGCGCTTGGTGTAACACCTGTGAAATATGAAAATGTACAAAAATACAAACAAATATAATTACTGTGCATAAAAATGAATATGCACCATGCCATTTCTTCCCCCAACGCATGCACGGGAGTGACGTCATGCGACTCCGGTCAGTCACAGAGCCGGAATCCCCGGAAGGAAGAGGGACGAAGATGAACGCGGCCTGCTCAGGGGACAGCGCGGGCTTCGTTTGCAGTTAAGTGTCATATAATGGGCTAGTATACGATGCACACTAGCCCATTATGCTTTTCATTTGCAGGACTTGCAGGGAGCCAAAGAGGAAGTAAAACCCATTAGGGTTTACTTCCTCTTTAAGGGGGGATATGATCAACATGTACAAATACATACAGAGTCCATATAGTGAACTTGGTGTTGAGTTATTCACTTTAAGGTCATCACAGAGGACAAGAGGGCACTCTTTACTAGAGTTGAGCGGACACCTGGATGTTTGGGTTCGGCAGGTTCGGCCGAACTTCAGAAAAAAAGTTTGGGTTCGGGACCGAACTTGACCCGAACTTGACCCCGAACACCGAACCCCGAACCCCATTGAAGTCAATGGGGACCCGAACGGCTATAATAAAGTGTCGGCTCCCGTCCCCCTTAATACAGAGAACAGTCATTGAAGTCATTTAAAAAAGTTAAAGTTAAAAGTTAAAAGTTAGTCATAAAAAGTGTTTGGGGACCTGGGTCCTGCCCCAGGGGACATGTATCAATGCAAAAAAAACTTTTAAAAACGGCTGTTTTTTTTCGGGAGCAGTGATTTTAATAATGCTTAAAGTGAAACAATAAAAGTGTAATATTCCTTTAAATTTCGTACCTGGGGGGTGTCTATAGTATGCATGTGAAGGGGCGCATGTTTCCAGTGCTTAGAACTGTCTCTGCAAAAAGTGTAATTTTTGCCGGAAAAAAAGCTATTTAAAATCACTCGCGGCTATATGAATTGTCGGCTCCCGTAACACAGAGAACAGTCATTCATTGAAAGCCATTTATAAAAAAAAAAGTCATTGATAAAAAATAAAAAAAACAACAAAAAAAAAGCGTGGGGGTCCCCCCAAATTCAATAACCAGGCCATTCAGGTCTGGGATGGATATTAAGGGGGACCCCAGCCAAAAAAAAAAAAATGGCGTAGGGTCCCCCTCAAAATCCATACCAGACCCTTATCCGAGCACGCAACCTGGCAGGCCGCAGGAAAAGAGGGGGGGACGAGAGCGGCCCCCCCTCCCACCTGAACCGTACCAGGCCACATGCCCTCAACATTGGGAGGGTGCTTTGGGGGTCTGAGACCCCCAAAGCACCTTGTCCCCATGTTGATGAGGACAAGGGCCTCGTCCCCACAACCGCGCCCGGTGGTTGTGGGGGTCTGCGGGCGGGGGGCTTATCGGAATCTGAAAGCCACCTTTAACAAGGGGACCCCCAGATCCCGGCCCGCCCCCTGTGTAAAAATGGTAAGGGGGTACCCCTACCATTTCACCAAAAAAGTGTCAAAAATTGTAAAAATGACAGGAGACGGTCTTTGACAATTCCTTTATTAAAATCTTCTTTCTTCTGGTCTTCCTTTCTTCATCCTTCGGTTTCTTCATCTTCTCCTTCCGGCATCTTTTTCTTCCATCTTCTTCTTCCTCCGATCCGCTTCTTCTTGGCCTTCTCGTCCAGCATCGGTGTCTCTTCTGGGCCGCTCCGCGCAATGGGAGGCTCCCGCTGTGTGAGGCTTCTCTCCGGTATCTTCTTCCATGGCGTCGGTCTCTGAGGCTTCTCTCCGGTATCTTGTTCCAGGGCGTCGGTCTCTTCTTGGGCCACTCCTCGCAATGGGAGGCTCCCGGTGTGTGAGGCTTCGCTTCGGCTGACAGGTCTTTTATAACGGAGGGCGGGGCCACCTGGTAACCCCGCCCCCCTCTGACGCATGGGGACGTCATGGGGACTTACCTATGGCTTTCCCCTCTGACGTCACGGGGAAAGCCATATGGAAGTCCCCATGATGTCCCCGCCTTTCTCTGGATCAACTGTGGGTGAAGGATTGTGTATATGGGATTGTATGATTTTTTTAAATTTTTCTTTTTTTTATTGGTTGAACTAGATGGACTTGTGTCTATCTTTTTTCAACCTGACTAAATATGAAAAGACTAACTATGTAAGATATGGTAGAGCTTACCTTTTATAGTAAAATGTTGGATGTTCATATTAATTAATCTGTCTTTCTACTTATACAGGTTTGTATGAAATTTGTTTCTAAGTAAGTGGAAGTAAAGAGCTATGGGTGGGTAGTGTGGTAATTTTAATTGGCAGTTCAAGTTCGTTTGAGGATGCCCCACAGATGCTCAATAGGATTTAGGTCTGGAGACATGCTTGGCCAGTTCATCACCTTTACCCTCAGCTTCTTTAGCAAGGCAGTGGTCGTCTTGGAGGTGTGTTTGGGGTTGTTATCATGTTGGAATATTGCCCTGCGGGGAGGGGATCATGCTCTGCTTCAGTATGTCACAGTACATGTTGGCATTCATGGTTCCCTCAATGAACTGTAGCTCCCCAGTGCTGCCAGCACTCATGCAGCCCCAGACCATGACACTCCCACCACCATGCTTGACTGTAGGCAAGACACACTTGTCTTTGTACTCCTCACCTGGTTGCCTCCACACGCGCTTGACACCATTTGAACCAAATACGTTTATCTTGATCTCATCAGACCACAGGACATGGTACCAGTAATCTATGTCCTTAGTCTGCTGGTCTTCAGCAAACTGTTTGCAGACTTTCTTGTGCATCATCTTTAGAAGAGGCTTCCTTCTGGGATGACAGCCATGCAGACCAATTTGATGCATTGTGGGGTGTATGGTCTGAGCACTGACAGGCTGACCCCCACACCTTAAACCTCCGCAGCAATACGTCTATTTCCCAAAGACAACCTCCGGATATGACGCTGAGCACTCAACTTCTTTGGTCAACCATGGCGAGGCCTGTTCTGAGTGGAACCTGTCCTATATGGTCTTGGCCACCGTGCTGCAACTCAGTTTCAGGGTCTTGGCAATCTTCTTATAGCCTAGGCCATCTTTATGTAGAGCAACAATTCTTTTTTCAGATCCTCAGAGAGTTCTTTGCAATGGGGTGCCATGTTGAACTTCCAGTGACCAGTATGAGAGAGTGAGAGCGATAACACCAAATTTAACATACCTGCTCCCCATTCACACTTGAGACCATTTAACTCTAACGAGTAACATGACACCGGGGAGAGGCTAATTGGGCCCAATTTGGACATTTTCACTTAGGGGTGTACTCACTTTTGTTGCCAGCGGTTTAGACATTAATGGCATGTGTTGAGTTATTTTGAAGGGACAGCAAATTTACACTGTTATACAAGCTGTACGCTCACTACATTGTAGCAAAGTGTAATTTCTTCAGTGTTGTCACATGAAAAGATATAATAAAATATTTACAAAAATGTGAGGGGTGTACTCACTTTTGTGAGATACTGTATAGTGTCTACAAACTATGGGATATATTTATAGAATTTTCATTTATTTTTATTTTTTTACTAGTAATGGCGGTAATTAGCAACTTATAGTGTGACTGGGACATTGAAGCGGACAAATCAGACACTAAGTGACACTTTTTAAACGTTTTTGGGGACCGATGACACTAATACAGTGATCAGTGCTAAAAGTATGCACTGCACGACCTGCTTCTCTTCCGAACAATTGACGGGTTTGGGCAGATATCGAGTCCACCGGACCCGCTGATCTTCTCCCGCTGTTTCCAATCACAGCAGAAGCAGGTTGTCGGTAGCATGCGTGCACGCCCCAGACCCAGAAGTGCAGGATTACGTACAGGTATGTGATTCTGCACAGGAGAGCTGCCTTGCCAATGTATATGTACTGTATATGGTTGGCAAACTATTAAACTGGAGGCCACTCACTGTACACCTTAACTTCTGAATGCAGAATTTTAAGGGAGAAACTGTGGAGCCTGTGATGGACTCCACCAGCTCAGCCACTCTGCCACCTCAATCCCAGTGGCAAGTCAGAGATCCCTGAGCGCAGATCTCTACACGTGTAGTGAACTCTTCACTCTCCCGGGCCTGCAGCTAGGTCCATGGGACTTCAGTCTTCAAAGTTCAGAGGAGCTAAAACCCACCAAAAAGCTGTACATTAACAATGTGTCCACTGCTGAGAGGGTGATGAAAAGTTCCTTCCACTTTCAGGTCAGCAAGCCATTCTTGGCAACAGGTTGGGGATTTTTCCCTTGCAGCCGTAAAGCATCTCTGTGCTTCACAAAAGCTGAATATTCTGGTGGAGGCTCTAGAGCTTGAAGACAGCTAAGTTTGATGTTCCCACTCACCAGAGAGGTACATATTCAGAGTCTACTATTGTAAGAGCCATTTTTTCTCTGAAGTAACAGATTTTACATAAAAAGAAAGAACACCTTTGGATCCCACCATATGATCAGATGTCACCTAAAGGTTGGGAAATTCCTGGTGGTGCTCTTCTGGGTACTAAGCCAACTAGAGGCGAGCTGCTAAGTGGTTCTTTGGACCATTTTACTAGTTCAAATTTAAATAATGCTACTATATAGTGAGGAATATTTTACAGTACCGTCGTCCTAAATTTTTTGGGGAAAAAATGGAATGGCAGAGAGAATGAGGCAGTGGACTTTCATGGTACAGATAAGGACTCACATAGAGTTATATAGAAAAATATAAATTTATTACAGCAATATAAAAAGAATTTATACAATCAAAAAAAGACAAAATTAATTTACAAAAGAAAGCAAGAGACAAGATTGGACAATACAAAGCAAAAAATCCCTCTTATAGCAGTATAGTATGGCACAAAATTATTAATCCATGATGATGGAATAAATGAGTGACATTCGAGCTGATACAAGATAATACTCGACATGTTTCGCGGACTAACCGCTTCTTCAGGAGTAGGTTGGCAGGAGAGGTTTGTATATAGTTGTCTCTAAAAAAGAATTTTGAAATAATTAATATAGGGAGGGGTATGAAGATATGAGAGTGTCAACAACGCATCCGATAACGCCCAGGGGGCACCTCACTGATTCTGCCATCAAGAGAGGCGTGGGCGTAACACGTCTACGGAATGCATGTCAGGTGTGAAGATAAGAAAGATAGAGAAATACAGTTAAGCCAAGTCATGCACACATATGGAAGGCATAATGAGACTTACCATCCACAGCAGCAGCAATATGTGCCCCATAGGGATCTTGAGGGTCTGGCTTTATTGATCATATAGTGACTGGAGGTGAGGGTGTCTCGGAGCGATGTAGCTCGTCTGAAGACAAATTCAGGACTTGACCTGACATATTTTGAGAGGGTTTGATCTTCAGTCAACAGGTGCCAATGACGGGATAGTGAGGCTCTTAAGGGATCCTGGTGTGCAGAAAATTTTGTGATAAATTTAACCGTTTGAATTTTAGTCTCAGAAGATGTTTTGTTAAGTAAGTCAAACCTAGATCTTCCATTAGCCTTATTGAAGGCTTTTCTAAGGAGAGATCTAAAGCAACCTCTAGTTAGTAATCTATCCTGTAGAAGGCCTGCTTGTTGGATAAAGTCTTTGTCAGTCGAACAGTTCCTGCGTAAACGCAGGTACTGTGCGTAGGGAATGCTCCGGATTAACGGAGAAGGATGTGCACTGGACGCGTGCAGGATGGTATTTCCTGCACTAGGTTTGCGGTAAAGGTTGGTAGTAAGATTTTTTGCTTTGTATTGTCCAATCTTGTCTCTTGCTTTCTTTTGTAAATTAATTTTGTCTTTTTTTGATTGTATAAATTCTTTTTATATTGCTGTAATAAATTTATATTTTTCTATATAACCCTATGTGAGTCCTTATCCGTACCATGAAAGTCCACTGCCTCATTCTCTCTGCCATTCCACTTTTTCCATTTTACTAGTTCAGTGAATGATTGGCATCTGAAATTTGCTGTAAACTCTGACTAGTGCAAATCGATTCACTCACCTCTATAATAGACCACATGTCGATATCATTTCCAAAGCAGGGTATGAATTACACTGCATCTCGTATATCCATTCCTTTACATTGAACTTGGAACCATACCTTGCAATCAATCCAATAGGCACCTCATTAATATTTGTATCACACAAAGCCTCATTTTATTTATTTGCCCTCCAAATAGCTATCGTGTAATTTGAAAACCCATTAAAATCTCTAAACACTCATAAGAAATCTAGAAATGATTTCCTAATTGCTGTCGCTAATCCGTATGAGGCAATCTTGGCTCTGATAACATGCAGAAAAAGAGGATTGCTGTAAATCAATGCTGTGCACTTCAAATAAATATTCCCCATTAGAAGTATGCAGTAATCATGCTGGCATGCATAAAAACCCCTAGTTTTGTTATTTGATCAGGAGTGACAGCCTGAAATGAATGACATGGTCCAATATGGTTCATCTATTAATTTCATTTAAAAAAAGCAGAATTCCCTCCCAGTGTTTATTCAGAGAAGTTTATAAAGTAACATGATTAAGTGAACATTGATATGAAAATAGGTAAAATTTCAACATGATAAATGATGGCATTACATGAACAATATTCTCATTTACTATGGGGTCTATGGCCTGGAGGGAGCCAACTTTAGAACAGGCTGCAAACATGTGATTTCAGAAATGGAATGAATACAATGCTCCATAAACACTTGACTATAGGGAACCTGTTAAGCTGGAAATATGGGCTTATTTTGTTAAAACTCAATTAAAGTCACAGAAATCAAAATGACTCCTTTTTATAAACTTGCCTTCAGTTTCCTGTTAAAGCAATGTCTTAATATGGCTGTGCAGTCTAGAATTTAGACCACATTCTCTATTACACTCCATGATTTAAGAGACCTGGTCAGACGCGCCCCTGTGTTCTACTGCAGTGCAATTGTGTATAAGGATGCTTGTAAGCAGGTTAAAATAGCCAGTTAGGTGTTGTCCAGGTTAGCAATTAATGTCTTTCCCAGGTCTTTAGTCTTCTGAATGGCCCACTAATCCTGTGATATATAAATATGGGACAGTTGTCTGATATGAGGAGCCCCCCTGAGAGAGAGATCCAGTGAGAAGTCCCCCAGAGAAGAGGCTACAAGAAGTTCTCAGGAGAGAGCCCTGCAGTCCAGGGCCTGCAACAGGTCCGATGCCTATAAGGGAATGGGTCGTATTACAATACCCAGGAAGAGCAGAAAGGTGTTGCTTATCACTGCCTGGATGTAAAGTCATCACAACCCTGGGTTCGCCCTGAAGACACCAGCTCTGAAAGAATGCATCTGATGGACTCATTACACAATCATTACCTTTGCAGGTATGCTGGGGCAATGCACAGCACGTAGTTAAAGTTAGGGAATTAGGCAAGAATTATGCCTTTGAATGTTGAACTCTGTAATTGTCTTTGCACTTTTCTAAGTAAAGCGTTTGAATTGTTGTTCCTCCTTGGCCTGAAGTTACTGAAAGAGGTGTAATGTAAGTAACCGGCACACATAGTCCAGCGAGTGGGTCTTAAAACACATTGGGTATGAAGACATCCGTGTGGAGTGGAGTAATGTAAAGACACAAGTGGTTACCCAGAGTAACTGGAGTTATACAGCAGCCTATCAATAACGTGTTTCTGTTGCAGGTGGAACCGCCTCTAGCAGCGAGGGTGATGTTGTTGGCACTCCTTCCGCCCGTGGTTTGGCTCCCAGAGCAAAGGGAATGGATTTGCACCACAGAGGTTCCTGTTCTGTACAGAAGTGCAGAAGTTTAGGAGTTATATTGAGTGCACTCAACTACTGGGGAATGGTGGTGGAATATGCTGGACAGGTGTATGTGGACAAGGCTCAGCATGTCCCTCTTAAATGCAGATTACAGAGAAGATTTATATTGTCACGAGGACCCAAGAGTTAACTGGAGAACAATAGCAGTGCAAGTGCACATGCAAAATGGAAGCAGAAATCTGCAACCTCACCAACAAACGGCTAGAGAATGTGGAGGAAACCTTTAACGATCAACTTGAGAAGGAAAGAGTGAGGATGATACTTAATAAAGAAGAGCACGAGAAACTGTCCTCTTAGAGTCATTACCAGACTTTAGCGCAAGAGCCACTTCCAGATCTTATAGCAAATGCGCAGACGCAGAAGCCGACCTTGCAGCCAAGATGGAACAAGCTAAGCTGAGCAAAATGGAAGCAGAAATTAAACTTTACAAAAAAAATGAACCACAAACCTCATTGAATCTTAAAGCTGTGTCATTTCAACCTTCAAATACACCACTTGAGGTGTCAAGCCCACAAGAAGAAGGTAGTCTAATTCCAGGACTTGCAAGTCTGCTCATCTCCAACTGTTTCCCTATACCTGAACCAACTGTATTTACAGGTGATCCTTTAAAGTTCATAAATTGGAAGATATCCTTTATGGCACTTATTGATCAAAAACCAATCCCTGTGTGCGAAAAAATGCTGCACTTGAAGAGGTATCTTGGTGGTGAAGCTCATAAGGCAGTGGAAGGTTTCTTCTATCGGAATTCAGAAGATGCTTATCTAGGTGTCTGGGGAATCCTACAGGACAGGTATGGAGGTCCATTTTCAGAGAAAGGCTGACTAAATGACCAAAGATATCAGCAAACGACCCTGTAGCATTAAGAGAGTTTGCAGATTTACTTCAAGGCTGTGTGGAGGCCATTCCCCATGTTAAAGGCCTAGCTATTCTAAATGATTGTGAAGAAAACCACAAGCTTCTCAAGAAACTGCCTGAATGGGTTGTGCGTAGATGGAGTCGCATCGTTGTGGACAAATTAGAAAAGTCTCAAGAATACCCAACCTTTGCTCGTTTCACAGAGTTCCTGCAGAAGGAAGCCAAGATAGCATGCAACCCAATTGCCTCCCCCTTCCTCCTCAGCACCAAGACCACAGATGAGAGAATTCCCAAAAGAGCCAAGGCGCTCAACACAAGCACTCAAATGAAGCCCTCCACCTCCAGTGTTTCAGAGATCTCAGCTTCAAGACCAAAACCACCCTGCCTAGTCTGCAAAGAAAAAAGGCACAGTGTTGCTAAATGTCTGACTTTTGCAGCAAGGACCATCGATGAAAGGAAGGCCTTTATTTATGAAAACCACCTCTGCTTTGATTGCTTAAGAAAGGGCCATACTTCAAAAGACTGCAAAGGAAGACACACATGTAGCATACGTAGTCATCGTCATCCAACCTGTTTGCACATATAGAGAAACACTGAGCCTGTCAAAACACCAAAAGATGATTCAGTAGCTACGGGAGATAAGGTAAACAACAACGTTCCCAAAGTTATGTCCCATACATTGACAAGGCATACTCTTGCCACCTCCTGCGTTGTTCCAGTTCTGTTTTCAGCTGCAGCAGAGCCTCAGAGAGAAATCCTCACTTATGCCTTACTTCAGTGGTCATCAACCCTGTCCTCTGGGCCTTGACACGCAGAGTGATTCAACCTTTATTTTGACAGACCTGGTATCTAAGCTAAGTGTGAGCACCAAGCCATTACAGCTAAAGCTCAGCACCATGACAGCCATTGATATAGTTATATTAAGCCAAATTGCTCACGGTCTGCAAGTTCATGGTTTCAACTCTAAAGCTATAGTCCAACTCCGTCAAGCCTATACAAGAGACTTAATTCCAGTAGATAAGTCTCACATCCCTACCAAGGAGACTGCACTTCAGTGGCCACACCTCCAGCATTTGGCAAACAAGTTACAGCCACTTCAAGACTGCGAAGTCGGACTGCTGATTGGTTACGATTGCCCTTCAGCACTGGCTCCCTTGGAGTTCATTACAGGCTCCGAAGATGAACCCTTTGCTCAAAAAACTATGCTTGGCTGGAGCATCATAGGATCAGCAAATCCACATCTTGATAGACAGGGTAGCCAGAGCTTCGTACACAGAGTCGCAGTAAAAGAAATGCCAATTCCTCTAGTCACTGATGTGTTAAAGGCTATAGAAATGGACTTCTCTAAAAGAAATTACGAAGATAAGTACGTGTCTCAAGATTACGTTAGTTTTGTGCAGCTTCTCTCTGAAACCATAATGAAAAGGAAAGATGGACACTATGAGATGCCGTTATCCTTTAAAGACAACAGTCAACCAACACTACCAAACAATAAGAGGCTGCCCATTATTTGACTTCAACATCTAAAGAAAAGGCTAAAGGCCAATAAACAGTACTACCAACACTACACTGCATTCATATAAGAAACGATCAGAAAAGGTGATGTAGAACCAGCCCTTTCATTATCAGAGGAAAAAACAGTGTGGTACATCCCACATCACAGGGTTTATCACCCCAAGAAGCCAGACAAGTTGAGAGTCGTCTTTGATTGTTCAGCAAAGTTTCAAGGCATCTCCCTAAACGACACATTAATAACGGGTCCCGACCTGATAAATTCTCTAATGGGAGTCATCTGTCGCTTCAGGAAGGAAGAAGTTGCTGTGATATGTGACATTGAAAAGATGTTCCACCAGTTCTACATACCCCCAGAAATGTGCAATTACTTAAGGTTCCTTTGGTGGGAGAACAGCCAGTTAGAAACAGAACCAAAAGAATACAGAATGGCAGTTCACCTCTTCGGTGCCAGTTCATCTCCAGGATATTTCTGTGAAATTTTATCAATTAGCAGCAGAGTCTAAGGAAGAACCCATGCTGGGGGAATTAAAGAAACGGACCAGATAAGGAGAGAGGACATCGACAAACGTCTTATAGTAGTGTGTTTAAAAGGCATCAGGGCCTGGGGCCGAGCCTTTTTGAGGTCTTTAATGACTTCTCTGACTTTGTTTTCCCGGATAGGGGAGTCTAATATAGAGCGATGTGGATCTGAGAGTTTAGGCAGGGGAATGTCTTCTAAGAAGGTATTAAGCTCATGGGGTGTGTTTGGGCTGTTCCCGGTATAAAGGTTAGAGTAGAACGATTGTGAAAATTTCTAGACTCCATTTGGGGTTCTGCGTCAGAGAGCCAGCCAAGGATTTAACTTTGGGAAAGGAGTAGATTCTATTTTTAGGGGAAAGTTTAGCTGCCAGACGGGGACCAATTTTGTCAGCTTGGAGGAAGAACCAGCCACTCACCCACCTTAATGTTTTTCTGCGCTGGAGATGAGGGCCAAATTTAAGGCTATTCTAGCTGATTCCAGTTTAGCCAGTGTCTGGTGTTGGTTTGCGTTTGTGTGTCATACTGAGAGACTTGAATTCCTTCATCCGTCTGCCGTTCACGCTTCAAATGAGAGGCTAGCTGGATAAGCTTTCCCTTCATTACCGCTTTATGTGCCCCCCCATAAGGAACTGGGGGAGATGTCAGCTGTATCATTAATAAGGAAAAATTCCTGGAGTTCTTTTTCTAGCATGCTACAATGTACTGTGGGGGCTGGGGATCCTGCAATTTAAGGGTAACTAATGAGTGGTCTGACCATGGTACTGCATGGATAGTGGCATGGGATACAGTGTGAATCTCTGAGGTAGGGATGAAGACGTGGTCTATTCTAGCATACGTATTATGTGGAGCTGAGAAGTGTGTGTAATATTTTGCCGAAGTGTTTAATTCTCTCCAAGTGTCTATCTGGCCTTTAGTCACTAAACAAGCCTTTCTAAACCTTTTTTTTTACCCTAGAGGAACATTTGAAAATAATTTTCAGGTCTTGAGGAACCCCAGCTAAAACCAATTCTTTTGGGGTCAATGGGAAAATGCCCCTTACATTGGTGGTCATGGGAAGAACTATCTATAACAAGTGGTGCTGACCTGGAAACTATGCAGGCACCATTAAATGGGAGGTCAGTCAGCACAAGGAACCCCTAGTAACCCCTGGAGGAACCCTGGTTGAGAATTGCTGCACTATAGGTTAGATTTGTTAATTTACATACAGGAGTAGTTAGACGTTCTGTTGGGTTTGAATTGTTCTGTGTCCACTTCCAATTCATGTGACCGATTGAATATACTGTAAAATCTTCCCAGAAATGATACAGAAATCAATAAAATCAGGTTATGACCCTCTAATCTCTCTAATCTATTGAAAATGGCTTCTAGTACATTGTACTATTTTTTTATATATTGTACTAAATTTATTCCTAAAAATGTGTCTTTAAAACCATCAGCAAGAGAATTTAGGCTAAGGCAAACAAAAGTGAATTAATCCAGTACTTCTCAACATGAAAATATTGCAAAAAGACAAAATAAAAAAATGTAATACCTGAGGGGCTCATTGTTCCCTATAAAATAACACAATATAGAGGTACCAGTGCCAATGGTCAATTAAAAAGTCTTTATCTTAAATAGCGTAACAATCCAAATTTATCATAGCGACTTCAAAAATTGTCCAAAATCAGCAACTTAACCTCAGTGTTCAGCAGTTTTGAACGTGATTACTTTATGATGTTCTTTTACTGTTGTTACTGCCATAGGAAGTAACAACACATCAGCTACATACATGAACACTTGGGAAAAGGGGAGATATCTCTGTGGTTGTCCATAGTACTTGTAGGCTGTGTTCCATAATATGTTTCTTATTTAACTGGAAAAGGCTTTCTCATCACTTGTTTTGTTGGCTTACAGGGAAGGGATTTTAGGGCTTGGAAGAAGAGGTCAGAAAGGGGTGAGGAGAGGATGTTTTAATCAGTCTAATTTCAGAAAATACTATTTAGTACTAATACTAATAGTAATATAATTAGCTTTTCTGGGCTACCCATACTAATAACATGCACAGTTCACTATTGTTTTTTTGTAGGGGATAGCTGTCACCAAGAAAAGACACAACATAAAATCATTAGTCCAGTAGAAAGGCAAGGACCTCTTCCTAAAATGTGCCCTTCCTATGTGTTTTGATTTTGTCCATACAAAAGGTGGCACACAAGATCTGGAACTCAATGCAAACACACCATAAATAAACAGAACATTAATCTCACAGATCATAACTATGGTATTTCAGATAGCATTGTCACCAAACTGCCTACCCAAAACTCCCCCCTTTCTCAACCCACAATATACCAGCTAATAAATACAGTATGCCTTCTCTTTGTTGAGATTTAATGGTCATAGCAGCCTTTTTATTACAAAATATAAAGAAGTCTCAAGATTGCCCAAAAAACAACATATTCAAGCAAGCTGAGTCTAAATGTCTATATGTTAAGAGGGGAAACTCTGCAGGTCCGGACTTGGCAGTCTTCATACAGGGACATTCTTTAGAGGACAGTTAGGTGCAAATTTTGGACAGAGAAGACAATTGGTTTACAAGAGGAGGTGGAAATGGTCATCTACATACCATAGCTAAACAGGGGTGGGAGCCTTCAATACCACCTGTCATCCACGTATAATGCATATGTATTAGAATATATATATATATATATATATATATATATATATATACACACACACACAGTGCTGTGCAAAAGTTTTAAGAATGCTGACAGAAAAAGTGTCAATAGTTTATTTTTATCAATTAACTGTGTAAACTGTTGGCGCTATGAAAATAATGTATAATAATAGTATAATAGTTAACAAAATGAAAAGTAAATTAACAGGAGAGGAATCCAAATCAAATCAATATTTGGTCTGTCCACCCTTTCCCTTCAAAACAGTATCAACCGTTCAATTCTTCTAGGTACACTCGGCAGGTAGGTTGTTCCAAACTTCTTGGAGAACTAACCTAAAATCTTCTGTGGCTGTAGACTGATCAAATCCTTCTGTCTCCTCATGTAATCCCAGACAGAATTGATTATGCTGAGATCAGGGCTCTGTGGGGGCCAAATCATCACCTTCAGGACTCCTTGTTGTTCTTTATGCTGAGGATAATTTTAAATTACAGCGGCTGTATATTTGGGTTCCTCCTGCTGCAGAATAAATTTGGGGCCAATCACACTCCTTCCTGGTGGTTTGGCATGATGAATAAGTATCTGCGTGTATTTCTCAGCATTGAGGACACCATTGATCCTGCAACTACATTTACAGAAATGCAACCCAAACTTGCATGGAACCTCTACAATGCTTCACCACTCTCTAGGCCTTCATGAACAGACTGTCTCCTGTTACAGCCAAATATTTCAACTCATTTTGCTTCATCAGTCCAGAGCACTTGCTGCCATTTTTCTGCACCCCAATTTCCTATGTTTACATGCATAGTTGAGTTGTTTAGCCTTGTTTCCATGTTCTATGCATGAAAACATAGGAACTGGGGTGCAGAAAATGGCAGCAAGTGCTCTGGATGGATGAGTCAACCTTCGGCCTCTGAAGTTCCATCTGGCAAACTTAGACAACCTAATTGGGTAAGTACCTTTCCTTCCGCACCACAAGAAATTACATTAACTCCTTTTTCTGCCTATCCCCCACTGTAAACCCGTTATGTAGGCCTTATGCTCATGCTTGCAGCCTGTGGCTCCAGGCCTCTCTATTCAGTTTTAGTAATACCTGAGTAGGAACACATGCTAGAATTCTATACCTGCCACAAAGTTTCTGTCATTTTTTAAGTAATTACATTTTTTTCTGTTGAACTCAACAGCTGTAGAGATTTTGCATAAAAAACAGACAAAAATAAAGACTGTACAATGGCCTTATAGCTGTCAACACTTTCATTATTGGTAATAAAGCAAACACTAATATAATTGGATTGCGCTTATGCCAACCGTTGTAGCTTTTCTTGTAATATCCCATGCTGTGTTTTGTTAATCAGCCATGTTAAAGCAAAATAGGTTGTCTGGAGACTACCACAAACTCCGACAAGTTGGCTCTGCCGAGAAATGCGGGATGTGTAAATTATCCACAGTGTTTGTTTTGTAAAAAACCTGGGAAGGTCATATTTCTTTCTACTCCTCCATTTTGTCTCATGTCACTGTGTGTTATGTAGGATCTTACACAGGTTCGAGTATTTTCTTTTCAGACGTCTTGTTGGTTAGATTTCCAACATGAACAAGGCCGGATGCTCATGGAGGAAAACTCCCTTTCTTGGCATTTCTCTTCCTTTTACTGGAAAGAGAAACAGAGCCCAAATGTTGTAACCAAAGTAAAACTTCAGACTTAGACATGTTTCCAGTTGTTCTAAGGATGAAATCCATTGCTTTTCCTTCATAGGTTGGCAGAGAGAAGTTAAGTAACAATAAGAATGATTAAGGATGCTTCACTCATACGTACATCATCTAAGGATGAAATCCATTGCTTTTCCTTCATAGGTTGGCAGAAAGAAGTTAAGTAACAATCAGAATGATTAGGGATGCTTCACTCATACGCACAAAGGCTTGTTCTTTTCCCACCTACAGAGATGCTTGTAAAATAATAATGGTTTATGTTATTGGAAAGGAGTGAGGAGGCTGAGGGGTAGGACAACTCTACAACTCTTTTTATCATGTCAATGGAATCTCTTCACAGATATGGTGTTGATTTTTTTCACATACTGTACATGATTGAAGCATTATATCAACTCTACTAAAAGAAATCCAAAAAGTGTTCAGTAAATTAATAACACAATTTCAGCAACAATGGTTATGCAAACATTAAGAAATGCCAGGTGGTATCTTTGGCTCCTTCAGGGCCTTCTTACTCTCATAGGATAACTTCACTTATATAAATGAGGGGAAGCTCTGCTGACTTCTACCATCCAATCCTGTCTTTTCCTGCATGTGATTACTGTAAGTATTCTTTGCAAAGTGAAGTGTGTCTTCATTTACTAAGCTTTGGAGCAACTACACTTGCAGAGTGCAACTGCACTCACAAAGATACACAGGGGGTTATTTACGAAAGGCAAATCCCCTTTGCGCTACAAGTGTAAACTACAAGTGCAAAGTGCAATGAAATTTCACTGAAAGTGCACTTGGAAGTGCAGTCGCTGTAGATCCGAGGGGGACATGCAAGGAAAATTAAAAAATATTAAAAAATGATTGGATGATAAAATCAGCAGAGCTTCACCTTATTTCAGATCTACCCCATTTCAGATTTACAGCGACTGCACTTCCAAGTGCACTTTCAGTGCAATTTCAAGTGCACTTTGAACTTGTAGTTTGCACTTATAGTGCAAAGTGGATATGCCTTTCGCAAATAACCCCCACAGTCTATTTGCCTTTAGTAAATCAACCCCATTGATCTCCACCAGGCAATGCCATTATGCCAGTACTATAGAGATGAGTGATCTCTTGTGTGATGGTGCCAGCATAGTTTTGGTTATATTATAAATTTAGAGATGCAGAGCAGCACAAGAGCATATCATGTGATTAGGAAAGTAACCATGTAAGGCGAATACAATGAAAGGACTTATTTTTGCTCCCATTGAGACCAATGATAGGACTGTTTTGTATCCATTGACCAGCAATGACCACTGTACTTTGTATGCTGTGCTGTAGAGTACATACTTCTGATCAAAGTACTTACTGACTCAAGGGTTGCTTCTTGCTAAGAAATCCCCACTTTTTAAATTAATTTTAATTAAAGTGGTTGTAAAGGCATTCTATGCATGAAGGTAAAAAAACCTTTGTCTAATGCTGGCCCCACGCACGGCCTTTTTCAAGTACTAACAACCATGTAGACCATGCAATGATGTTGACAGAAACAGTTTGAGGTAGGTTACATTATGTTCCTGTTTTTCTTACTAAAAGATAGTTGAAAATTGGAGTTTACCCAGCACTGACCATCCCTAGGCCCCAAAAAAGCACTATCAACTGTAATTTTTTTTAACATTTAATTTTCTGGTACAAATATTTTATTCAATTTTTAAAAGAATAACAAAGAAGCATCCAAACTGCCCACGCAAGGCCTTGGAGTGGCAGCATAACCAACTTCACATACTGTCAACCTAATGAAATAAAACAGTGGCATTGGTTATATGCAAAACCTATAAAGTTGAAGTAAGGGCCAGGAAAATCTGCAAGGACGTCAATGTCAAAGCTGGACAGGCTTAATCTCTGAGAGTATTACAATGTAATTATACACTGAGGGAGCGCAGGGTAACCACAAAGAGCCGGGTGGGGGTGCAAGCCCCAGGAGGCAGTGAAAGAAAAAGAGGACAAAAGGAAAGAGAAAGGAGGGGGGCAAGAGGGATTCCAACAGCAAGAAAAGGAAAGGAAGGGCAAAGGGGATATATGGACTCGGGATTGTCAGGCGGGTCAGTCATAGGCGTCTGATGACAGCTGGAGGAAGTGAGGGGAAGGCGTATTGGAACTAAGGTTTCTGAATCTTCAAAAATTTGCCGTGAGAGTCCTTGCGAAAGCTAGAGATCATTGAGTATTAGAGCTGTCAAATGATCTCTAACAGCCTGAAAGGGAACCATAGTCTTCCTCCAGGACTGGGCAATTGTCCTCTTGGCAGACAAAAATAAGTAAGTTGCCAACTTCTGCTGATGAGCATAGGGGCCCAGGATGGAGCAGTTTACCAGAGCTAATTTAGCATCCTTTTGGATAGGCAGATGTAGCCCCCTGGGGTTTAGTCAAGGAGCTCCTCACAAATTTACTCACTGGGGGTAGTTAGCCTGGTCAATTGTTAGAGATCCATTGATTCTTCCCTAAGCTTAGCCTGGATGTACTTTTCTATTTTACCACTGGGTAGCCGGGCACTTAGTGGTATTAGATATGAGAAGGAAAACTCAAGGTCAGGTTATGGGTATATGGGGTATCTCAGCCAATGGGCAGGGGTTTTCTTGAATCCCTTGGCCTGCTAGGACAGCATATATATTCAGATGGAGTCAGGTGATCTAGGTTCTATGCCACCTGGACAGCTGTGTGTGTGGATGTGCCTGGAGCTACTAGGCCAGAGATTGGGCCTATCCCAGGGGCATCTGGCTGCTAGCCTATGTAAGGGCCTATCCAGAAGTAAGATAGCAGTGCAGGGTTGGGATTGCGGCTTGCAGTCCAACCAGAAGTGACGGTTCTGCCAGCCGGAGAACCTCTCAGTGGTTAGAGGTAGAAGGGAAGCTGTCGCCACAAAGGGAACAACCACCTTAATACCAGGGACCACAGTGAGAAACTGAAGCAAGTACCGGAGCAGCATTCTCACTGAACGGGCACAGTGAAGAATCAGGAAACTTCAGGCGGTGATCAAGTCAGGGACCCAACCAGCAGAGGTGACGCTTGCAGAGCAGCCTTGAGTCAAGCCAGGGACTGAGCTGGTCAGCAGGGTTGAAGCTTGAGAAGTATCTGGAGTGCCAAGCTAGAGGCTCAGCAAAGAAGCATGGGTGACGCTTGAGGGAGATATCACCGCAAGGATTTGAGGAGCTCATGGGATTCAGAGTCAGTGAGTCAGAGGGTCTAGTGAGAGACCGGGAGCTCAAGTGTTGAAGAACTACAAGAGACAGTTGTAGTGAAGCTGAATGAACTGTTATGTTTGAGGTAGGAACTGTTAGAGACTGTTACCATAGGAGATAGCAGCATTCCTGCATGTGCAGATGTGGCGCCTTGTTGGGGCCTTTCCCTGCACGGCTGTCCTCCTATTGAAGTCTCGGAGTCTGCCAATTGAATTTACAACTACTAAGGGTGTCCTTGCCCTAACCCTCCTTTCCCCAAAAATACAAAAATGACTGTTAAGAGAAATAAAACCTCTTTTACATCCAGGAAGTGTCTGGCGCCCAATAACTTTGTCCACCTTGCACCCACTAGGCCTCACAACCCACCACATACAGAAGGATGTCAGTTATCTTTGGCCTGGAAAGTTCCCATTAGACTGGACAAGGCCAGAGACCTTGCTACACAGATATAAAATAGAGTATGTAACAGGCCAAAAACTCAGAACCAAAACCTTGTCTATCAACTGCCACTTTTAGTTAGCATCATTGCAAGCCTGCAGGGAGATGGCTTTTCCATTGGGGCCTTTGGAGAATAGGCCCCGTCCACAATGTAAACAAAACCCCATGACCCCACCAGCTTAAAAGAGAACTACAACTGTGCCCTGTGCTGAGTTACCAGTTGATTGAATAAATATCCAAGGGGGTATAAATACTGTAATGGTTTAGCAGCAGGGTATGTTTTTCCTTAAAAAAACATTGCACATTTTCCTATTCTCCTTGGGTGATAGAAAGGGCAAGAATATTGGAATTCCTCTTTAACATGAAAATATATCTTATGCTAGGTCAACTTTCATGTAAACAACTTCAACTATGTGTGTTAACGTGTAGGGTAGAGTTGCGGCATTACAAGTCTCTGGTGTACAGTTGGAACCCTCTTCTCATGTAATTGTATCACTGCATCACAGTTCCCCTACATTGGGAGGCATGCACTTGTTCAATGCAAAAGTAATCATGACAAATGTTAGAGACGGGCAGAAAGTTTGCTGTAATAGAATACAGACAAAATATGCGGTTGGAGAGTGCAGTAACCAGATAAGGAATGATCTCAGCTTATAACACGGACAAGGCTTGAATTAGATACCTTGTATATGGGGCTATCTGATCTGCCGATCACACAGGTGGCCATGCTGCAGAAAATGACTTGTTATGTAGATATCTGATCTCAAAGCTTTGCTTTCACATTGACTTTGTTGTTGACATTGCAGAATCTCAGTAAATAATTCTTCCAAGACTCGGTGGGGTCCTTCTATCAGTTCCTAAATGTACTTGTTTAAAATAAGCCTATAACTAAAATGTGAAGATAAAGTCATCTTTAAAAATAGCTATTTTTGTGACCACTAATGATCTGATACACCTGCCAGTTTTTAATTACACATATGAAGATGGAAAGGTAAGATTTTCCGAATAAAGCATAATGGAGGTGTATCATAATGAAGGACATGCAATCAAACTGAAATACTTCCCTTTCCGGCAAGAAGTATCTAACCCGGGGCTTACTTTTGGGCTCATGCCATGAGTACGCTCCCACATACACTTTTTCACTTTGAACGGACTGTCAATGCACCTCAACAAACAAGAAGTAGATCCTGAAGCATGTTTTACAATGCAGTTGCACACAATACAAGTATTTGTAAGGTGTGCTATAGTGCGTTTTGTATGTTGTATGGGGTGCAGTTAAAGTGGTTCTAAAGCTATAATGTTCTTTACTTTAACACATTTTACCATTGGCTGTTTCTCCCCACCCCCAACACTTAGCCAAGTCCTATATCAATCCAGCGATGTGCTCATCTGCAGTTGCCTTCAAAAGCAAAGTCCAGTTTCTGGAACCCCACTCAGGTTCCTACCAAAGGGCTGCATAAGAACCGATCACAAAATAACAAAGGTCCTCCTCACTCTTCCCATACATGGACCAGTTGACCACAAGGCCTGGCTACCCTGGTATTTATAAGCCACCACCAGGGGGTGGTATCATGAACTTCTCTAACCAGGAGGCACCACAGCACAGTACAATTAAAGTTGTTGTAAACCCTTACAGACCACTTTGACCTACAGGTAAGCCTAGATTAAGGCTTACCTGTAAGTCCAATGCATATCTCCTAAACCTACACGGTTTAGGAGATATTTGCAAAAAGACAGGCACTGCTGTCTACGGCGCACTGAGCATAGCATACTAGCTCATTATGAAAAACTTACCTGAAAACGAAGCCCCCGAAGCCGTCCTTATCTTCCATCTTCTTCGCCGCCATCCAGGGCCGGAGTGACTTCCGGGTCTCGCCGCTCCAGCGCTATCATTCGCTGGAGCGGCGAGACGTCACTCCCGCGCATGCGCACGAGATCGGCATATGGCCGTGAGATCGGCATATGCAGTGCGCCCTCAGTGCGCCTGCGCGCCGCTGTCTACGGCGCATGCGCCGTAGACAGCGATGCCTTTTCATCGCTAAATATCTCCTAAACCATGTAGGTTTAGGAGATATTTATTGGACCTACAGGTAAGCCTTAATCTAGGCTTACCTGTAGGCCAAAGTCATATGGAAGGGTTTACTTCCACTTTAATGTGCCTTTAACATATAGACTTGGTCGTTTATATATAGGATATCATCTAATTTTAAAACCATCAATATAATATTAGTATCAATTTGCTTCTAATATAGAATATTATGCAGTTTTATTTTAATGTAATTATTAACATAATCCTTAGGAGCAATATACACATATTATTTTTTCACCAATGTGGTGAAACGCATCACTATTGGTTACGTGACATACATAGTTCCTAATAACATGTATACATATACTCAGGTGGGGATTGTATTAACATGACTATGAATATACTGCATCCCGGTATGCACTAACACTGATTACGCTATAACAAAATAGCTAGAAACTACGATATCGTGGTCGTTTAATAATAACTTAATGTTCTTTAAGAAAATGGCCGCCATAATGGTGGAACGCTGAGGTGGAACGCACCGCCGAAAGCACGTCCGCCGGAACAATAACAACACACCACCAGTAAAATGGCCGCCGTCAATCAGACACTTGACCACAACCAAGATGGCCGAATACCTACTTCCGGTTTCACATAATATAAACTAAGCCCAAACAGCCAATCCGGTTCCCCAGATGAAGACACGTGACGTGTCGTAACGCGTAGGGAGTGGCCGTAGGCAGAGAAGGAGACGTGAGAAGGCGCTGAGAACGCCTAGGAGTTACTTTGTTTCTATCTGTATATGCCTGTTTACCTTGATTTTAAATGTAAGAGTCCACCCACTTGTCTAAATAAATATGTCTTTATTTACCTAAATACTACACTAGTGGAGGCTTCCCCTTCTTTCTTTTCCCTTTGGCGCTGTGTCATATTCTGACACTGAGCACTGCAGGATCCAAGCTTTAAAACGCCCTTAAAGGAGAAGGATTTTACTCTTACCAGGTTTTGCCGAATAATTTGTATCTACATCTCATGGGGCTATAGGATATGCCCGAAAAGCTTCAATTTTATATATCTGAGGTGAGAGTTTTGGGAGACTGGCGATTGGATTGAATTTATGAAAATCAGGACCAAGTATCCACTGCAGAATATATAAAGCTCACAGGACCCAATACCTATTTATTTATATAAGTCACGCAGAAAGTGCTGATTACCTGAGTGAATTGAACATATTATTAACTCATTACTGCATGATCTGAGTGATCGCGGTACCTGACCATATATATTTATACTATCAGGACCTGATGGACTAACTTGGACACTGTTATATTCATACATATTTTATCCAACCTGGGACTATATTAATTATTTTTAACCATTCATTTGCCTTTTTAGAGTATATATTACTCATTCATTTTTGATCTTCCAATATATTTTTTAGTCACTATTTATTAATTGTTTAATTTATTTATTTTGTGTCGCACAGCACTTTGATGCACATTAATTGTTTGAATTTACTTATTCTGTACTTCGCAACACCTTTTTATTATCACTATTATTAAGGTTTTTGCACAAGTCACTTTAAATGTTTATTTATTGCTAGACACCTACACCTATTAGCATTGCATTATATATTTTATTACCTCTCACCAGTAATATTCGTATTACTGGCGCATCCTTTTATTGCATTACTTCACTTTTAGCTATCTATTGCGCGACATTCCTTTTATATAGGTAAGTATAATGTGTCTATTTTTTTAACACAAAAAAAAAACGAAGGTTTTAAGGCTTTAGCAGAGGTGTTCAAGAGTCTTTTTCCATGAAAGAGACAAAATAACCTTACTAATAATAATCATTATTGAAGATTTATTTTAAAGTAAATGTAATAACAAAAACTTTTTTTGTTATTTTTGATAGAGTAAGGAATATTTAAAGCTCATTTGTGTTTTATTTGGGATAGTTACCTACTCTTCCTATTTTGCTAACCAAACTATGGGGTTGGGATTCAGATTGGGTTGTGGACATGTTTTGGTCGCCACATGACCATGTAGTAGACATAGCTTAGTTTGTCTAAGCACAAAATCAGTGCGCAATGATAGAGCATGCTTTATCTCTGGTTCATACTTATACTACAACCAAGTAGTCTATCAACAGTGTGATTAAAGTATAATGCTAAATGTTTGCTGTATATCCATGGGAGAAAATGCAATACATATTGTGGCCTGTGACATTACCTCTCCTCTGAAAACCCAAGAAACAATGAAACTAATATAATTAGTAGCACAGATACGCATGGGGGACTAGAGCATATGCAAGGCAGAGGGGAGGAGGGAATGACACAGGCAAGGTGGGGTAGAAATACCTAAAAGATATACAGTGGAATCTTGGTTAACGAGTAACCTGGTTAATGAGCGTTTTGAAAGACGAGCAACTTTTTTTTTTTAATTCTGACTCGGTTTGCGAGTGTTGTCTCGTAAAACGAGCAGAATTCAAGCTAATGGGGTGTGCAGTACCGCATTTGGCCAGAGGTGCTGGGGCGCCGGTGACACTCAGCCGTTTGGAAATACTCGGAAACACTCGGAAATACTCCTGAGTGTTTCCGAGCCTTTTCGAGGCTTCCGAGCTGTCCCTGAGTATTTCTGAGGCTCTCCGACGCCCCCACCTCTGGCCACATGCGGTATTGCATGCATTAGGAGTCAATGCAGAAAAAATTATCTTTGTTTCCATTGACTTCTATAGGTAAACTCGCTTTGATATGCGAGTGCTTTGGATTGCAAGCATTCTCCTGGAACGGATTATGCTCGTAATCAAAGGTTCCACTGTAGTTGTTACAAGGAGAACTTAAAGCGGGTTTCCACCCTAAAGGGGAACTTCCGCTCATCGGAACCCTCTCCCCTCTGGTGTCACATATGGCACCTTTCAGGGGAGAGCGGGGTGCAGATACCTGTCTAAGACAGGTATTTGCACCCACTTCTGGGCATACACTCCCACGGGAGTCTATGCCGTTTCCTGTCCCGCCGCGCTGTTTTCTGGGACACACATGGGCTTAATTTCCTGATTCTCATACCCAAGATGGCGGTGGCAGCATCCGAGGACCGAGGGATGGTTCGGCCTCGGGTGCTGACATCGCTGGACCCTGTGACAGGTGAGTGTCCTTATTTTAAAAGTCAGCAGCTGCAGTATTTGTAGCTGCTGACTTTTAAAAAAAAAAAATTTCGCCGGACTCCCTCTTTAATGAAGAATGATTGTACTTCCTCCACTTCCTTCCTCAATAAAGGCGATGAAAATAGTCAAGAGCACAATGTGTTGTGTGGACATTGCGATTTGTCTTTGTTAACATTTTGTTAATGGTTTTCTTCTTGGTTCCCAGTATGGTATCAATTTTCTAATTTGGGTCCTCAGAATAAAAAGTTCTGAGAACCCCCGCTGTACAATAGATTTTGATAAATATGTAACTGCATTTATTGACGTTTCTTTGTAACTGCTGAGAGTTCAACATTACAGTCAGTTTGTGCTTTTGATTTTTTTCACGCAAGTAAATATGAACATATGGCAAGTGCATGCTAAAAGCAAACACATTTCACAAGTCCTAAAATAATGTTATTTAGATTAGAAACCCATGCTGGATTTCAGTGACCAGGCCAGCAGAGGCTGCTGTTTTGATTAGTTGAAAATCCACTATAGATTCCCTTCCAATTGAGTAAATGGTAATTATATTTTCATTAGCCAGATGCATAAACTGGAATAATATGTCAAGATGCTCCAGGCCTTAGTAAACGTGTTGGAGGAAGCCTAGCCTGATAAGCTTAAAGCCTAAGTTAAAGTGTTATTAAACCCACAACAGTAAAATCAGTGTGTATTTGCAGTAAAGCATGCTTGTAATACTCACTGTGGAACCTAAGGGGTAAATCCTTCCCATTGTGTAAAGGGCTGTTTAATCCTGTCTTCTCTGTTCCTCCTCTTCTTCCACTGTCCCCAATCCATCTCCTGATAGTTTTGAGCCTTGGGGGCTCTGCACATGATCAGTTTACTGTGTATTGCTAGAGAGTTTTTTTTTTTTTGGGAGGGGTGCATGTGATCAGTACAGGGCAAATCAGCACTGTCCAGACAGAGGGTCAGGGGTCATGCAGCCTCATAGGACAGTCAAAAGAGAATAAAAACTCTTTCTACAAGCTTTAACCAGTGCTCAGCCGGACACTGATAGAAGTCACAAGACTGTTATATACTGCTGATTAGAAAAGGTATTTAACAGTTTATATTTACTGATATAATTGCATTGCCATGTTCCTTGTACTGCGGGAGACCAGATATTGTGAATGCAGGGTCCTGGGTTTAGTAACACTTTAAGTAGAAAAAAATAAATAAATATGAACACAGAACATCATACCATACCACATACCAATGTGATGTGTCCCTTTTGCTTCTGGCTCCTGGTTAGTTGAAATTTTTATCCTCCAATTCCCCCCGCCTAAGTGTCAGGGCTGGGCTCAGCCCTTCCTTCTCAAAGCTGGCCGCTCAGCTGTCGGCTAATTGCCAGCTCCTTTCTCTCCACAGTGACTAACCTGTTGATGATATCCTGCTCGTCAGTCCTGCCTACTTAAGCTGTCCAGCCCAGATGATCTCTGCCTTCGCCTTGGTCACACCTATAGAGACGCTCTCCTGTGTTCCTGTTAAAGACTTGCTTGGCTGCCATTCCTTATGGCTCCAGATCTTACTTGCTGTTCTACTACGCTCATCTCTGGCTCCCTGACGTTTTGGCTTGTCTGACTATCCATTCCGGTTCCTGAACTCTGGCTATGTTTTGACTACGTTTACTCTGTTTACCTTTTTATTATTAACAAGTGTGATTTAATTGTACTTCTGTCTCAGTCTGATTCATGATTTCTGACACTAAGCTGCCATTATCCTCAAATTCAATGGGGGGATAAAAGAGTTGGGGGACATGTTACAGGCACTCATCAAAAGTGCTCATATATTCATGCCCTTTCCACCCCCTCCTCCATTCATAGAAGCTGTACTATGGCTTCAATGAATAAAAAATTCTCTATGAATGGAGGACAGGAAGTTGAATAAAAAGTCTGCCTCCTCCATTCATAGATTGTTTTTCATTCATAGAAGCTATATTATAGTGGAGCTTCTGTGAATGGAGGAGATGGGGAGTGGAAGGGGTGGGCATGGTCAGGCACTCTCGATAGCTCTATTAAGCCCTGTTGCACCGGAAGATAACAGCGGGTGGGGTAACGGAGAAAGAAGGCTTCAGCTATATCAGGAGCCTGCAGCTCGATTTATTTTTGACTGCACTTCAAAGCTTTCAAGCAGTAGTAAAGTCCGCTTTGTGATTTTTAGGCCTATAACAAGGCTTAACTGTAGGTAAAATTAATATCACTAGATGCAGCCAGTGTAGAGAAGCCCGGAGTGGGACACAGGCTAAAGGGAGGGCTGACATGACAGGGTAACTGAGGAAACCAGCAAGGATAGGGGTTAAAATAAGAGCAGTATACAAACTAAAGGAAGGGGGTGGCCAGGTTAGTGTTCCTGGAGGGGGTAGGACGAGCCAAGGTGCTGGGCTCAGTCTCTTGCCACCGGAAGAAGAAGCAGCTCCCACCCTCCCGCCCCTTTTTAATTTTGTGTTTTTGATCATTTATAGTTTTTTTTATTGCAGGGGTTTACAAACGCTTTAAAGCCTAACTTTAAGCAAATATCTAAATATACCCCCCAACTGTCCCTGATTTCGAGGGACTGCCCCTGATTTGGAGCAATGTCCCTCTGTCCCTCATTCCTCCTCAGTTGGTCCTCATTTTGGTCTGAAAACACAAACCTTTACAACCCCTTTAACTATGTATAAAATATCCATACCCGGAATTCTTCTTTAATAATTTGATCACACTTATTGAAGCTTATTTTTTGCCTAGCAAGTACCTTTATTCCAGAGACTGGATTTCGACTGGATTTCACCAAAACACATTCATATTATATCTACATTTCTAAAATTTCCTATAGTAAGTGGAAAATGGCAACCATGTCCGAGGAAAATAGTTTTATGAAAAAGCATAATGGGAAGAAAAATATAATTTGTCCCTTTATGTCTGGGAGCAAGATGGCTGCCTGCCGACCTCAGAAGCTATTTTACGCATTGTTACAGGTTAAGTTGAGCAGCAGTTCTGTTTTTGCCAAAGTAAATGCACTTTGCTTTCCCGATAAATTGCTATTAATTTTCTTTTTTTTTTTTTATATATCTTTATTTATCAGGAATTTTCTATTATAACAAGTTAACATACAATCACATTTATACAAAAGGTGTGAGCCTATTCCTTGTACATTTATATATTAAGTTATAACTCATATGTATAACCATTTACATTTCTTGTATCTCCATAAATTTACTAACACCTTTCATCTCCCTTACCCACCTCCATTTATTCCACAATTACCAACTCATTCATTCAAAAATTAAAAATTTAGTAAAATGGGAGAAAAGGAAAAAAAAATAAAAAAAAAAAATAAAAAAAAAAAAAAAAAATAAAAACGGGGGGAAGGGGAAGAGGGGAACCGGGAGTCTCCTATCTCTCTCTTATTAAATCCCTCCATCCTGGGTATAATATTTTAAATCGTAACCAAGTCTGCCAAGCATTATTTGCTTCCTCTCTATTTGCGTTCTCTTTTTCCGTTCTTGTCTCCAGTTTACACATTTCGTCCATCTCCCTCTCCCATTCTTCTATGTTAGGACCACTACTGTTTTTCCATTTCCTGGCAATAATAGTTCGTGCTGCCGTTAAGAAAAACTTCAGAGTTCCCTTCCTCACCCTTTTTACCGATCCCATATTCATGGACATTACTGACATCAGAATGTCGGGTTTAAGTTCTTTCCCTGTCATCAGAGCGTATGTTTTGTATATCTGTTCCCAGAAGTTGTATACTCCAGGACAGTCAAACCATATATGTGACATTGTTCCGACAGCTTGGAGACATCTCCAGCATATGTTACTATTCTCGGGATTAATTTTATTCATATCTGTTGGGCATCGGTACCATCTTGTCAACAATTTATAGTTTCTTTCTTGGTCTCTACTTGATTTGGATAGTTTGTGGATAATTTTAAAGGCTTCCTTCCATTTCTCTTTAGGAATATCTATTTCTAGTTCTTCTTCCCACCTTTTTACATATGTAATCTCTTTTATCCTATCGTTTTTCATTAGATATTTATATACAGTAGACAAGTTATGGGTCGGTTTCTGTTTTTCTATTAATATTTCTTCAAGGGTTGATAATGGTCTACTTATTGCGTCTTCTTTTGCTATACAAGAGATGTATTTATATAATTGCCAGTACTGAATCCAGTTGTTTTTATATTCTATACCCATAACTTCAAACCGTATTAACCTATCCTGTTCAATTATGTCTCTTATTCTAGTATCTTGTTCTTTCTTCCATTTTAGGAAGGATCCTGTTTTCATTGCTAATGGAAATTCAGGATTGTCAAATAAGGGGGTCATTGGCCCTATATATGTTGATCCTTTGCCTAGTCTTATTAGTCCATCCCATACTTTCAGTACTTGGCCTGCAAAGAATGGCATATCTCCGTCTGGTGGACGTCTCTCCTTTCTAATCCATGGCAAGGACTTTAGGCTAATAGATGAGATCTCTTCTTCCAATCTGACCCATTCTTTAGAGTCTTCATTTTGGAACCAATCAATTATTCTAGTTATTAGCGCCGCTTTTAGGTATGTCGAAATGTCTGGGAGTGCCAGTCCTCCTTCCTCCTTGGAGCGGGTCAGTATTGACCTGCTTATTCTAGCAGGTTTCCCGGCCCAGATAAAGCTTCCTATAATTTTGCGTATTTGATTTAACATTTTTTTTATGGGGAAGAGGGGTATGGCCTGAAATATATATAAAATCTTAGGTAGAATATCCATTTTTAATATATTTATCCTCCCTATCCAGGAATGATTCCCTTTTGCATATTGTTGTAGTAGCTTACTTATTTTATTTGTGATAGGGAGGTAATTAAGTTCGTATAGTTTGTCTAAATCTTTAGGGATATAAATTCCTAAGTATTTTACAGCTAAGGGTTGCCATTTAAAAGGGAAATTGGTCTTAATTATTTCTATTTTATTTTCGGGGAGTGTAATGTCCATTATTTCAGATTTATTATAGTTTACTTTGAAATTACTAACTCTGGCAAAGTTATCAAATTCTTGTATTAAATTAGGGAGTGTTATTACCGGATTTGTTATATATACCAATAGATCGTCTGCGTAAACAGACAGTTTGTACTCTGTCTCCCCCACCCTTAGCCCTTGTATATCTCTATTTTTCCGAATGGCTATTGCTAAATGTTCCATAATCAGCACATATAGTAGAGGAGACAGAGGACAGCCCTGTCTAGTTCCATTAGTTATCATTATAGGCTCAGAGATTTCTCCTGCTGCTCTAATTCTAGCCGTGGGTTTTTGGTATATTACCATTATTTTTTCCAATAACTTCGGTCCTATTCCCCACTGTTTTAGTGTCTCTTCGAGAAAACACCATCCCACCCTGTCGAACGCCTTTTCGGCGTCTACCGTCAATAGACAGGATGGGATGGTGTGTCTCTGGGCGTAATCAATGAGCGTTACTGTTTTTGAAGTATTATCTCTTGCTTCTCTTCCTTTTACAAAACCTGCTTGGTCCAGGTGTATATAACCTGGAAGTATAGGGGTTAGTCTGTTGGCTATGACTTTTGAATATATCCTGAGATCAATGTTTGTCAGTGAGATGGGTCGGTAACTGCCACAACTAGTAAGATCTTTTTCGGGTTTGGGTATTAGAGAGACGTAGGCTTGCATTCCCTGTGGGACGAAGGGTTGATTAATTGTTACTTCATTAAATAAACGTTTCAAGATTGGAATTAGTAGGTCTCTAAACGTTTTGTAAAACCTCGGGGTGAAGCCGTCTGGGCCTGGGCTTTTCCCTATTACTAGGGAATCCACTACTTTTTTAATTTCATCTTCTGTTATTTCCTCCTCAAGTTGCTCTTTTTCGGATATTGTTAGTGTTTGTATCGGAGTGTTCTTTATATATTCCTGCACCTGTTGTTGGTAATTTTCAGGATTCCTTTCTGCCAGAGAATTGGGGATGTTATATAGCTTAGTATAAAAGTTACGAAAGGTATCAACGATATCTTTTGGTTTGTGGGCATAGTTACCTGTTTCATCTTTAATTTTTACGATTGAGGTTAGATTTATTTGCTGGTGTATCTTCCTCGCTAATAATTTCCCCGGTTTATTTCCTTGGACGTAGTTCAAAGACCGTATTTTATCTCGGCTTAGTAAAGTTTCCTCATCTAGTAAAATTTTCAGTTCGTTTATTTTAGTAGTTAATTCTCCTAATAGCTCCTGCTCCCTCTTTTGCTTGTGTTCTTTACTTATTCTTTCTATTTCTTTTGATAGTTGAGTTATTTTATTACCTTTCAATTTTTTTAATCTAGACCCGTGTTTGATAAATAGACCTCTTATGATGCATTTTAGTGTTTCCCATTGATTGGGTGGGGAAGTATTGTCTCCTAAATGATCTACTGAAAAATTCGCTATTGCTTCCCTGATCTCTGTTAGGCAAGTTTCATCAAATAACAAATTATCATTGAGTCTCCAGGAGTTCCTAGTTCTTTTTCCTTTATCTATAGTCAGAGTAATATAAATAGGTGCATGATCTGACCATATCGCACTGCCGATCTCTGGGGAAGAGATTTCGGGCAGCCCCTGTTGGTTTACCAGAAGGTAATCTAGTCGGTGATATGTTCCATGGACCTTTGATAGGAACGTATAGTCCCTATCTACCGGATAGGCCAATCTCCATGGGTCTACCAGATGATTTCTATTCAGCATTTCTGCAAACTTTTTTCTTAGCATATTTTTTTCCTTTTTTGGGGGAGCTGAGGTGTCCAATTCGGGATCGAAGATAAAGTTAAAGTCTCCGCCGATTACCGTAATCCCTTCTGCTTTACTCATAAAATCTGTGAGGAGTTGCGTCCCGAATTCAATTTGATCGTAGTTGGGCAGATATATATTGATAAGGGTGTATTTTTTGCCAAAGATGTTAACTTTTAGCAGGAGCCCTCTTCCGTCCTTGTTCCTATAGATTTCTAGTACTTGATGTGGTACAGATTTATGTATTGTGATAGCGACCCCTCGAGATTTTGAGTAAGCGAAAGAGTCATGGTACCAGGTTGGATAATGCCTATTTCGGATAGCGGGTATGTGGTCTGAACAGAAATGTGTCTCTTGGAGCATAAGTATGCCAATATTTTGTCTGTGGCATGACTGGAGAACTTGAGATCTTTTAGAGGGTGCATTTAATCCTCTAATATTGTATGAGCATATTTTTATCATATTGGAGATTCCACCAAGATGGAAGGTGAAAGGAGAGAGAGAGAGAGGGAGGGGGAAGGGGAAGAAAGAAAAAAAAAAAAAAAAAAAAAAAAAAAGAGGGGGAAAGTGTATTTATTATCTAAATAATGTCCTTTTAGTCAAATTTCACACTCATTCCATTCACTCTACATACATTTGTATCCTTAATCTACGACTAATCTAAGTCAACCCTTAATCAATAAGGTCCCTATTTGGGGTACATGAACACGTCCCCGAGCAGATCAGTGCCCTCCCCAATCATAGTTATTAGTTGTATATTCTTTATATTAAGGAGGGAGGAAAAAGAAGAGAAAGGCAATGTCCTATATAGACATGGTGGGGGGGAGAGGTAGGGGTTAAGGGGGAACAAAAGGGGGAGAGAGGGAGGGAAAAAAAAAAAAAAAAAAAAAAAAAAAAAAAAAAGGGGGACAAGAAAATCTCTATACGTATATCTCTATATATATGACAAATTTCTTCTATCAGGTTTGTATCTACTTAATTTCCTGTCCATATATGTGTATCCAC
Source organism: Lithobates sylvaticus (assembly GCA_028564925.1). Taxonomy (NCBI): domain Eukaryota; kingdom Metazoa; phylum Chordata; class Amphibia; order Anura; family Ranidae; genus Lithobates; species Lithobates sylvaticus. The sequence continues at coordinate 68,410,055 of CM053030.1, forward strand.
CCCGTTGGTTTGATTCTTATCATTCCCCTGGTCATTGACCCATACCCAGAGGGACAAAACAAAACGCGAGAAAGAAAGAAAAAAAAAAAAAAAAAAAAAAAAAAAATAAATAAATAAAAAATAAATAAATAAAAAAAACACATATCCAAATTGGTGTGTTAGTACCATATTAATTGTCCCTTTTAAACCGTGAGATAATGTCAAACACCCCCAAAGGAAAAGGGGAGAAGAAAAAAAAAAAAAAAAAAAAAAAAAAAAAAAAAAAAACGTTTCTTATTAGTGTGCACATATCTAGTGCTTATTTTATTGTCCATATTGGACAGTGAAGGTATTATTCCAAAAAAAAAAAAAAAAAAAAAAAAAAGGGAAAAAGTTGAAATTAATTTTGGTGTTCATGTGTTTGGTGTCTACTTATTGTCCGTATTGGACAGTGAAAAAGGAAAAAAAATAAAAAAAAAAAAAAAAAAAAAAAAAAAAAAAAAAAAAAAAAAGGATTAGTGTTAGTGATCCCATATTTAATGCCTTCTATATAGTGAAAAAAAAATTTTTCCCAAGGGAAAATAAAAAAGAAAAAGCCCAGGAAAGCCCAGGAAAGGGGATAGCACTGGGGTGGGTCGTCTCATTTTCTATTCTCTAACATCTCCAACGACGGGAGGACAACTCCTACATAGCATGTCTATATTTATCCAGTACATGTTCCTTTAAATACCTATCCATATATATATCTATATCAATACTAATATAATTCTTACAGTCTTATACATTCTTATATTCATTACCCCCAATAAATCAAAAAAAAAAAAAAAAAAAAAAAAAAAAAAAAAAAGAAAAAAAAAAAGGGGAAACATTTTGTGCATATATTAGTGTTTTTGTGCCCTATTGATTGTCCTCAATGGACCTAAAACAAATGTTATTTACTCAAAAAAAAAAAAAAAAAAAAAAAAAAAAAAAAAAAAAGGAGGGGTATTCAATTTTTTTAAAAATAAAATATATTAGTGTTTGTGTTTTAATGGCATATGAGGCCGTGAAAAAATTTTCATACACCCTAAAAAAAAAAAAAAAAAAAAAAAAAAAAACCAAAAAGAAAAATAAAAAAAAAAAAAAAAAAGGGGGTGAATACATTGGTATTTTGATGCCATATTAAACCGTGAAAAATTGTTGTACACTCCCAATAAAAAAAAAAAAAAAAAAAAAAAAAAAAAAAAGGGGGTGAATACATTGGTATTTTGATGCCATATTAAACCGTGAAAAATTGTTGTACACTCCCAATAAAAAAAAAGAAAAAAAAAAAAAAAAAAAAATTAAAAATAGTAAAAAAAAAAAAAAAAAAAAAAAAAAAAAAAAATAAAATTTTTGGGCTTACCCCGTCCTCCCCCCACCCCCCCCCCCAGTCCGCATTTGTCTATCTTCTTCTTCTAATAAGTCCCTCCGAGATATCCGAGTATGTTTGCGGCCAGGCCGGTAAGTCGATCAAGGGTAGGTCGAGATTTTTCAGAAAGTCTGGAAGGTCTTTTAAGTCCCGAAAAGTATTCTTCTGACCATTTTGGTGCACTATTATTTGGAATGGGGAGCCCCATTTATACAGGATATTTTTTTCTCTTAGTATATCCAATAGTGGCTTTAGGGCTTTCCTTTTAATCAAAGTGTGTTTGGACAAGTCCTGCAAAAAGATCAGTGGGGCCCCTTCGTATTCGAAGTTTCTTTGTTTCCTGGCTTCCGCCATAATATTTTCTTTAACCCGAAAAAAATGTATTCTAGAGATTACGTCTCTGGGTTTTGCTAGATCCTTGTCTTTTGGGCCTTGTGCTCTGTGCGCTCGATCGATTTCAATACCGGTTGTGTTTGGTTGCTTTAAGATTATATTGAATATTGCTTGTAATGTATCTTTCAATTTATCTGGTGTTATTGATTCTGGAAGCCCTCTAATTCTGATGTTGTTACGTCTGGTTCTATTCTCCATTTCATCATTTGAATTAAACATTTGGACTAAGAATCTATCGGTCTCCCGATTTCTTTCCTCTAGACAAAAAATTTTTTGGTTCATATCTTCCATTTTCGCATTTATGTTTTCCACTCTTTTTTGTGTCTCCATTACTGCTGTTTTTATAGTTTGTATCTCACTTTTATAGGAAGTCTCTAGTCTGTGCACATATCTGTCCATATCCTCTCTTGTGGGTATTGTTTTTATATAGGATTGTATATCCCAATTTTGTCTATCCAGGGTTTCCTCCGTGTGTAGTATAGTGTGTTGTTCACTGTTTTCCATGGCAATATTAGTTACTACTTCTGAGTCTACCCCGGAGGTCCTAGAGTCTGTTATAGAGGTTTCAGGGTTTTCAGCTGATATTTGTGAGTTTGGATTTGGGTTTGGGTTTTTGAAAAACCCTGTTATGCCAGTTTTAGGATTCGGACTCGATTTCGGTGTTACTGTTGGGTTTTTTGATAACCCTCCTGTAGACCCTCTTTTGAATTTTTGTGCATGTGTGCTTTTAGGGGGCATTCCCCAAGAGAGGGAGAGGGTAATTTTAAAGCTTTTTTTTAAACTTGGGGTGTGAATCCCCACTTGTTCAGTATAGTTCTGTATAATTTTCCTCCTTATTCCCTTCCTCCCTCTTGCTCCCTATTGGATATTTCCCGTAGCACCGTTTATCCGATATTAGGGGGACTTCAAGGGTCCATGTAGCTATAGAAATTGCATATAAATTGCATAGATTGCGTTTTTGTCCCTTTATGTGCTCTCTTAGGGTCCAAAGCAGGATATACCCTTCTCCTACGTGTGTCTAAAACGGAGTATATGGAACCTATATGGGACCTTGTAAGGAGCTTATATGGTGTGCATATTTAAATTCCAAAGTATATTATACTCCGATCAGACGTAGGAAAAAATAAAATACGCAGGGATCATTGAGATTATACCCAGAAGAAACCAGAGCAAAATCCAGTTTTCTTTATTAGCTTTGTTTTAAAATTTTTAGCTTTTTATCTTGATCTTTCCCACTAGGACCTTCCGGCTATTCCAGCTAGTGATCCTATACAGTATATGGCTTTCAGCATACAGTCTATTATAGTTAGGGTGCTGTAACCCTAATCTCAGGCTAATTTCAGGCTTATATCTGTTTAGGTAAAATCCCAAACAGTCTATAACAGTGCCAGTTGTTGTATTAAATAGAAAGGGATCTTACCTCCCATGCGTGTTGCTTCGAGTTGAGTAGTTTTTACCTGAGTTTTTTTTTTTTTTGTGTAGCTGTGCCTATGGTATTCCTCGTTTGCTCTTGAGGACGTGTATGTCACCTTCGGGGCTTCGGTAGGCGCCGGAAATACCCGAACCTCTCTGTGTAGATCACTGTGCCGACACCTCTTCACCCGAATTCCCCTCGGGTTTTTCCGCTGGGGCAGCAAAACGATGGAGCGCCGGAGCGGTGTCCACTAGTCCGACGAGGTAGGTCCTTCTTTTCCTGCGTTCGTGAAGTATATATCCTCAGTATAGGATATCTATGAGGGTCCCAGGTACCGGCTTCTTTCCTCAGGAGTCTCGGTTCGTCCGACCTTACCGCTTTAGGGTGTATCTGCCACGTAAAGCAGAAGACTGTCTCCGGTGCTTTCTCAGTTCGGTAACGGAGTTTGTTGAGGCTCTTGCTAGTAACCTTGTCCCAATATCGTCAAGACAGGTACAAACATTATCGCTGGAGCTCTTCGGCTATACAACCAGGTAGTGTCTGTTTGTCAGATACTCGTTAGGGAACGCCCGCTCTCCACGTTCGCTCCCATTAGCTTATCAGTGTCTGCAGCTGATTGATTGGGGAGGGGAAGAGCGAGGCTCAACACACGTCTGCTCCGGTCAGCGTCACCCCCCCATCAGTCTGAGCCCCAGACATTCTTTTAATAGCAGTCTAGGGTGGCTATTTTTATTTATTCAAACATTCTCCAAAACTAGAGTTTCATATAAAAGATTAAAGTGACCCTGTTGCGAAAATAATACTGTTCACAACTACTTTGAGGGCTAGTTCTCCTTTTCCTATAAAATAAAAAGGTGAACTAACACTGTACACCCTTCCCAACCCCCCCGCCCCCCCCCCCCCAGTCCTGGCTGTACTTACCTCTGTGGGTAATGAGTTGTTAGTTCCCATGCATTCGGTGTAGCGGTCCAGGGATTTGAAATTCCCGCTCTTCTCCCTCTTCTTTGGGCAGCTCTTCCAGGACGGATCGGAGCGATACTCTGTGCCAGCGCTGACCAATCAGAATCACTCTGATCCATCCTGGAAGAGCTACAGAAAGAAGTGATGGGGTGGATTTACTAAAGGCAAATAGCCTGTGAACTTTTGTGTTGCCCCAGAGCTTAGTAAATGAGGAAAAGCTCTGATGACTTCCATCATCCAATCATGTGCAAGCAAAAACATATTTTTTTTAATATTCCTTGCTTTTGATTGGGTATTCTTTGCAAAGTGAACCTTCCCCTTATTTACTAACCTGTGGAACATCTGCACTTGCAAAGTGCACAGTGTATTTGCATTTATTAAAGTGGTTCTAAAGCCTCAACATTTTTACCTTGATGCATTAACTGCTTGCCAACCGCCTCACGCAGATATACTGCGGCAGGATGGCACGTACAGGCAAACTAACGTACCTGTATGTTGCCCTTTAAGAGGCAGCCTGCGGCAAGCTCCGTGAGTCGGGTTGCGGGTCCCGCGGACTCGATGTCCTCGGGGATACCCGCGATCATCTCACGGGGAGTAAGAACGGGGAGATGCTAATGTGAACAAGCATTTCCCCATTCTGCCTAGTGACAATGTCACTGATCTCTGCTCCCTGTGATTGGGAGCGGTGATCAGTGACGTGCCACACGTAGCCAAGCCCCTTCACAGTTAGAATCCCTCCCAGGACACACTTAACCCCTTAACTGCCCCCTAGTGGTTAACCCCTTCACTGCCAGTGTTATTTACACAGGAATCAGTGCATTTGTATAGCACTGATTGCTGTATAAATGACAATGGTCCCAAAATGTGTCAAAAATGTCCGATGTGTCTGCCATACAGTGGGGGTCGAAAGTTTGGGCACCCCAGGTAAAAATGTGTATTAATGTGCATAACAAAGCCAAGGAAAGATGGAAAAATCTCCAAATGGCATCAAATTACAGATTAGACATTCTTATAATATGTCAAAAAAAGTTAGATTTTATTTCCATCATTTACACTTTCAAAAGTACAGAAAACAAAAAAATGGCGTCTGCAAAAGTTTGGGCACCCTGCAGAGTTAATATCTTGTACTGCCCCCTTTGGCAAGTATCACAGCTTGTAAACGCTTTTTGTAGCCAGCCAAGAGTCTTTCAATTCTTGTTTGAGGTATCTTTGCCCATTCTTCCTTACAAAAGTCTTCCAGTTCTTTGAGATTTTTGGGCTGTCTGTCACGCACTGCTCTTTTAAGGTCTATCCATAGATTTTCAATAATGTTGAGGTCAGGAGATTGTGAAGGCCATGGCAAAACCTTCAGTTTACGCCTCTTGATGTAATCCCCGTGGATTTTGAGGTGTGGATTTTGATTTTGCTGAAATTTTATTGAATCCATTTTTCCTTCTACTGAAAATGTAAAAATGTTCCCTGTGCCACTGGCTGCAATACAACCCCAAAGCATGATTGATCCACCCCATGCTTAACAGTTGGACAGAGGTTCTTTTCATTAAATTCTGTGCCCTTTCTTCTCCAAGCGTACCTTTGCTCATTCCGGCCAAAAAGTTCTATTTTAACCTCATCGGTCCACAGAACTTGTTTACAAAATGCCTCAGGCTGGTCTATATGTTCATTTGCAAAGTTCAAACGCTGATTTTTGTGATGAGGACGTAGAATAGGTTTTCTTCTGATGACTCTTCCATGAAGGCCATATTTGTACAAGTATCTCTTTATAGTGGAATAGTGTACCACAACTCCAGTGTCTGCCAGATCTTTCTGGAGTGATCGTGCAGTCAAACGTGGGTTTTGAATTGCTTTTCTCACAATCCTGCGAGCTGTTCTGTCTGATATTTTTCTTGGTCTTCCAGATCTTGCTTTAACTTCCACTGTTCCTGATGACTGCCATTTCTTAATTACATTCCGAACAGAGGATATTGACATCTGAAAACGCTTTGCTATCTTCTTATAGCCTTCTCCAGCTTTGTGAGCGTCAACTATTTTCAGTTTCAGTTTTCTAGACAACAGCTTAAAAGAACCCATGGTGCTGATTGTTGAGGCAAGGTCAGATGAGTCTGGCCATTTAAAACCTTTGAGATTGACATCACATGGTCTTCCCAGATGATGATTGAGAACAATCCATGACACTGGCAGGTCTCAGCTTTGCAAAGGGGGCAGTGCATGCTATAAATTCTGCAGGGTGCCCAAACTTTTGCAGACGCCATTTTTTTGTTTTCTGTCATTTTGAAAGTGTAAATGATGGAAATAAAATCTAACTTTTTTTGACATATTATAAGAATATCTAATTTGTAATTTGATGCCATTTGGAGATTTTTCCACCTTTCCTTGGCTTCGTTATGCACATTAATACACATTTTTACCTGGGGAGCCCAAACTTTTGATCCCCACTGTAATGTCGCAGTCACAATAAAAATCGCTGATCGCTGCCATTACTAGTAAAAAAAAAAAATTATTAATAAAAATGCCATAAAACTATCCCCTATTTTGTAAACGCTATAACTTTTGCGCAAACCAATCAATAAACGCTTATTGCAATTAAAAGTTTACATACCCTAGTTCTTAATACCGTCCTTTAACATCAATGACAGCTTGAAGTCTTTTGTGGTATTTGTGGATGAGGCTCTTTATCTTCTCAGATGGTAAAGCTGCCCAATGATATTGAGGTCAGGAGACTGAGGTGGCCACTCCATAATCTTAACTTTATAATGACGGGTCGACTTGGCTTTGTGTTTTGGATCATTGTCATGTTGGAATATCCAAGTACGTCCCATGCGCAGCCTTCTGGCTGATAAATGCAAATGTTCCTCCAGGATTTTTTGATAACATGCTGCATTCATCTTGCCATCAATTTTGACCAAATGGCATGTGCCTTTGTAGCTCACACATCCCCAAAACATCAGCGATCCACCTCCGTGTTTTACAGTAGGAATGGTGGACCTTTCATCATAGGCCTTGTTAACTCCTCTCAAAATGTAGCGTTTATGGTTGTGGCCAAAAAGTTCAATTTTGGTCTCATCACTCCAAATTACTTTGTGCCAGAAGGTTTGAGGCTTGTCTCTGTGCTGTTTGACATATTGTAAGCAGGATAGTTTTTAGCATTTGCGTAGTAATGGCTTTCTTCTGACGACTCGACCATATGCAACCCATATAATAAATAATAAATAAGTGCCTCCTTTTTGTGCATCTTGACATAGCCACACCACATGCTTTCAGAGAGTCCTGTTTTTCACCTGAAGTTATTTGTGGGTTTTTCTTTGCATCCTAAACAATTTTCCTGGCAGTTGTGGCTGAAATTTTAGTTGGTCTACCTGACCGTGGTTTGGTTTCAACAGAACCCCTCATTTTCCACTTCTTGATTAGAGTTTGAAGACTGCTGATTTGCATTCTCAATTCCTTTTGATATCTTTTTATATCCCTTTCCTGTTTTATACAGTTCAACTACCTTTTCCCGGAGATCCTTTGACAATTCTTTTGCTTTCCCCATGACTCAGAATCCAGAAATATCAGTGCAGCACTGGATGAAAGATGCAAGGGTCTGTCAGGAGAGTCCAGGAACTCATTGATCTTTTATACACACATGCTAATTACAAGCAAACGGATTACATGTGAGGATGGTTACCTTTAATAGCCATTCAAACCCCTTTGTGTCAACTTGTTTGCATGTTATCAGGCCAAAATCATCAGGGTATGTAAACTTTTGATCAGTGTCATTTGGGTAGTTTATGTTGTCATTATGATTTAACCGGTTCCTGACCAGCCGCCGCAGTTATACCACGGCAGGTTGGCTCCCCTGGGCGAGCCGCCATAGCTGTACGTCGGCTCTTTAAGATGCTACAGGAGGCACGCACACAGCGTGTCCCAGGAGCCGATGTGAGTGTCCGGCGGGCGCGATGACCACCGGGCATCCGCGATCACTCATGACAGAGCAAGAACTGGGATATTTGTGTGTAAAGGGTTCTCTCAGGGGAGAGAAGACAGATCGTGTATTCATACTAAGTATGAACACTGATCGGTCTCCTCCCCTAGTCAGTCCCACCCCCTCCACAGTTAAAACACACCTAGAGAACACAGTTAACCCCTTGATCGCCCCCTAGTGTTAACCCCTTACCTGCCAGTGACTTTTATACAGTAATCAGTGCATTTTTATAGCTGTATAAATGTCACTGGTCCCAAAAATGTGCAAAAGTGTCTGATTTGTCCGCCGCACTATCGCAGGTCAGGTTTTTTTTTTTCCGATTTTTCCAAGAGGGTTTACTTCCTCTTTAAAGCGGCCAATATACACCTATGGGGATTCGCCCAGCCGTGCCAACCTGCCTGGTGGGCAACTGGTTAAATAGTATATTAAACAGACCAAAAGAGACCACACACACACTACAGTTTTGTGTTTGGGTATAGTTTTAACTTTAAAAGAGTTCTAGTGTAGTGTAAACATTACCAAATCAAATATCATTAGGGTAAAAAATATCTGTCTCTTGATGAACAAAAACCATCACCCCCATGATACCACCTGTGACCGGATGACCTGATCTTTGGCAAGCAGGAGCACAATGGATATTTTATGCTGGGTTCACACCTAATACCAATGCGTTTCCCAGCAGGGGTCTTGTGCGTGCCCGTTTCAGGTCCGATTTCAGACCAAATTTTTGACTGAATTCAGACCTGAAATGGACCAAAAGATGCACAGGAATCCTCTGCAAATTCGCACCGGAGCCGCAGCAGAGATATGTGAAGCGGCTCCATAGAGAGCCGGTCAAAGTCTCCTGCTATTGCAAATTGGATGCGAGGGACCCGCATTAAATTCGCAATGGTGTGAACCCAGCCTTAAACCTGAAATCCAGACAAACAACTAAATACACAGGAGCTCACTTAGGACATTACAAGGCGGTAGAAAAACAAAGTAAGAAAAAATTTCATGAAAAATAGGGTTATTAATTAGTGGATGTGTATACATTATTTTTGGAGAATAAGGATACTGTTTAGTGTCACTTTAAAGACTGCAGAGAAGGCATATCCAAGCACAAAAACAATAATAACAGTAAATATTGCAGTTTAACAATCCTTAGATGTGACTTTTTATTTATTTTTAACACTTTTTTCCTTTTACTTTCACCTGCTGGTCCTGCAAATAACAGACTTCCAGTCCTTGGGTGGCTACACTCACTCCTCCACTGTAGCTAGGGAGGAATCTATGGTTGCCCCTCAGACTGAACTTCAAACATATCTCTATATGTTTACCTCTATAATATGGGATGAAAGGAGGGGGAACAAAGAAAATATTTGTATGCTTTATGGTTAGCTCAGAGACACAAAAGACAAGGACACAGTAGGGCTTATTTACTAAAACTGAAGAATGCAAAATCTGGAGCAGCTCTGCATAGAAACCAATCAGCTTCCAGGTTTTATTGTCAAAGCTTGATTGAACAAGCTGAAGTTAGAAGCTGATTGGCTACCATGCAGAGCTGCACCACATTTTGCACTCTTCAGTTTTAGTAAATCAACCCCAATATTTTCTGTATGTGCTGAAGATTTTCTTAGTCTAAAAAAATTTGAAAAACGAATGCAGCCACTAGGGAAGAAGCTCAGGTTCACTTCTACCCTGGGTTTGCAGTACATCATTGGGAGATACAAATATGGTTTGTGTAAAGTTTGAAATCTTCAAGCAAGATTTGCCAAATCGGTTCACCTCTGGAAATAAGAAACAACGTGTAATGGCATGCCCCGTTCTATAAAAAGGTGATCTCAAAGCAGCCAAATTGTCAGTATGTAGTGGAGCTTTAAGGTAAACCTGTCAATTCTGTTTAGGGAAAGATTTTTAATTTAACTTTGTTAATCTTTAAAAAAACGAATTTACAATTTTGGCATATGAACATGTCCCCAATGGCAGTGCCCGGCTTCCTATGCCTTTTGTTTGACAGTAGCTTGCTTATTAGTCCTACAAATTAACAGAATTTAATAGAAAGATTTATCCCCCATAGGCTGCAATGGGGTCTCTATGACTAAGCCAAAGGGGCAAAACACGTCAAGGTGGGCGGTTAGCAGGCAGGAACCTATCATATTTGTGGAATAAAACTAAAAAATATTTAATTAAAGCAGGCCTCCATGTAGCCCACCTGAGGCCTCGACACCCTGTAGATACATGGCAAAATGGCCTAGTGGACTAGCAGCCCCCCAAGGCTTTGATTTCTTTCTCAGGCCTCTGCCCCATAGTATTTATACAGACTCCCAGTCACCATCTGAGCACCTCTCCCCAGGGATTGGCCAGGATTGTATTTTTATTCAGCTGCTGATTAGACTCTTCCTGCCCATTGACTTTCAGAACATTTGTAGACCAGCCAGGGGGAGACAGTCAAGCCTGCAGTCACTGAAACATAGAACAGGCCAGAACAATACACACAGACACACTGGCTACAGTGAGCCAAAACGAAATTTACCTAATCCTAGCACCAATCTAGGAGGGTGCTACACTTATATCACTTACACTGGCTTTTATGATGAGCGACTATTTCCCCCCTTTTCTCTGAAGACTGAAATGTTGGATGTGGAGCCGTGCATGACCATGGGGAGCCTGCTCCTAATGCTACCTATTTGGAGAGGAGGGTTTATGCCTGTAGCAGAACACAATTTCTCGAGGACATTAAGAATATTGTGACATCATTGGTGTGGGGCTGGGATTCATGCAAGGTATGTGAGCTTTAAGCAAAATTTGTGAAGCAAACCCAGGCTGATTTGAACATCTCCAGCAGCCACCACATCTAAGGACTGGTAAGCTGCCATTGCACTGTGGAAGCCAAGGTCTTGTTTTCTGGTTCAGCTAAGTCAACTATGTCATGATGAAGTGGTGTGGAAAAAATTAAAATCTGTGCACTTATTCATGGATATTAGAGCTCTGTGAGCACTGAAATTAAAATATATATTACCTTGCCATTTTGATTATTAATATCGTTGTGGCAGTACAAGCCTTTGGCACTGTTTAATATGGTGGTCTGGGCCAGGTTTTCTTAGAAGCAGGCACACTGAATGCAGCATTCATCTTAGAATCAGAAGTACATGTGAATTCCCCACCTGCCCTAGGGGGTTAGTGATTGCAAGGGAGCTGTGAGAGGTGCACGTTGCACCATATTGTCCAGGACAGGACAGATTGAGGCACAAGCATAATACACACGATCGTAATTCTCGTCGAAAAAAATTCTGATGGTTTTCCCGACAAAATTCCGGCGGAATTCCGCTCAAACTGTCTTGCCTACACACGGTCACACCAAATTCCGACCGTCAAGAACGCGGTGACTTACAACACTATGACGAGCCAAGAAAAAATGAAGTTCAATGCTTCCGAGAATGCGTCAAATTGTTTCCGAGCATGTGTAGGAATTTTGCGTGTCGGAATTGCTACAGACGATCGGAATTTCCGATAGAAACCTTTTCCATCGGAAAAATTTAGAACATGCTCTCAAATTTTTGCTGGTGGGAATTCGGCCAGGAAAATTCCGATGGAGCCTACACACGGTCACATTTTCCGATGCAAAGCTCTCATCGGTCTTTTGCTGGCCGAAATTCCAATCGTGTGTACGGGGCATAAGAGAGAGACAGACAGTCTGGGACAGACGGCACAGCTGGTAAGCTGCAGAAAAGACACAGAGCTGAGGTACAGCATGTGTGCACGGGCACTGGATGTGTTTGATGGTTAGGAAGGCCAAAACTACTAAGTAAGTTGATCAGTAAAGCTGTGAAGAGAGCTACGAGACTCAATGTTGTTTTTCCTTATAGTATTAATGGTGAGAACCTCCTGCATGGGAAGACATCTTTGTGAACTTTTGTGTTACTTTTAAATGAAAGTGGGAAGAAAGAGCCCTAAAATGTACTTCTGGCATGGAGTAAACTCACTATTTGGCACTACCAATAAACTCTGAATTCCCCAACTTGTCACAGAGTATAGTGGAGTTCTTTTTGAGATTGTTGAATCGTGCATGTTTTATAAGACAATGACAATATTTTAATACCAATAACGTTATTTCAGTGACTAATTACATTTAGTCATTTTAATGGTTGCCAAATCATCTCCAGAGGAATGGAAACTACCAAGATTTTCACATAGAATTCCTTTCTGATTCGAAGACATCACTGCTTAAAGCTATTACTGAAAATGTCGCATTCATCCTAATGTATTTTTTATGTTTCATGGTGTATACACATGTGTTTGCTGGAACTGACTCAGTATCTCCAGAGATGTATATATTGCAGACTAAGTAGAAAAGAAATTGCCCTACGTAACCAAAGGATTACTAGAAATCCTTTATTACCTCCCATAAAAATGAAATATTTAATGGCGAGCCAACATTTCAGTTACATTAGTGCAACTAAGCCATTATTTCTACAAATACAGATTACTGTATTTACCTGTTAGCCAAATTCATGTCATGCTGACAAAGTGATTTTGATTGTGCTTTGTGTGTAAATGTCCAGCAATTTTCTTCCATAAGCCTAATTCATATAATAATATTTAACCCATGGACCTTTGATTACCGAAAGAAGGAGGAAACCTTAACTGTATTATACTTAGTTTGGGAAAGAACTCTACTGTAAATGATAAATACTTTAAATTAAAAAAAAAAAATACAATGTTTGCTTTACCATTTTTCATCCTTTGTTGAGTCCTGATGATGCTGATCTCCTGCAGCCTCTTGCCCACTATCAATGGCTGCATGACGTGTCTCAAAGTGGGTTTCCTGATGATGACAACAGTGGATCGTCAGTGTGGGTGTGTGAGGTCATGCTGGGCATTTTGGTTGGAGTTCTTAGTGTCTGCTCTACTCAATGTAGGAAACGTCTGTTAGTTCTTTGAAGATGCAAAGGTCATGGCGGTGGGTAAGGAGTGTCAAAGGAAAGATTGAGACCTTTCTTTCTTTATGGTTCTCCTCACCCACAGCCACAACCGTGGACCATATACAGCAGGGGTCTCAAACTGGTGGCCCTCCAGCTGTTGCTACACTACAAGTCCCATCATGCCTCTGCCTGAGGGAGTCATGCTTGTAACTGTCAGCTTTGCAATGCCTCATGGAACTTGTAGTTTTGCAACAGCTGGAGGGCCACCAGTTTGAGACCCCTGATATACAGTATTGTGCAAAAGTTTTAGGAAGGTGTGAAAAAATGCTGTAAATTAAGAATGCTTTCAGAATTAGAAGTGTTAATAGTTTAGTTTTAACAAAATGGAAATTAAATAAACTCCCTTTGCAGAAATACAGCCCCGAACTTGCTAGTTACCTCCACCATGCTTCACTATATCCTGCAAACACTTATCATTGTATCGCTTTCTAGCCCTTCGCCAACAAACTGCCTCCTGTTACAGCCAAATAGTTAAAATTTTGACTCAACAGTCCAGAGCACCTGCTGCCATTTTTCTGCATCCCAGTTCCTATGTTTTCATGCATAGTCAGGGCCGGATTTCCCACAAGGCCAGGCCTTGGGGCGGCAGTGGTGCAGGGGCGGCGCCGCTAGGGTTGCCACCTATCCGGTTTTGGACACATGTGCCCTGTTTTCAAGCCGCCTGAAACATGAGCACATTGCACATATAGCAGCAGTTCAGCTTCCCGATTCCTGAATCCCACGCTCGCCATCACTGTTACACATATATTACTGCCTGTGAGCTCCGTCAAGCCAAGCTCAGCGGTGGGCAGCAGACGTACCTATTCAGCCGGTCAGTGGCGTGCGGGTGGCGGATACGAGAGACTGTGATTGGTCACATGTGGCTGGACTGTGGGTGATCGCGGCCGCCCGAAGTCCCGCCTCCTTGCCTGTCGTGTGCTCTGCTCTGGCTCCTGGAGTCCTCACTGAGGTATCTTTCTCCTCTGCACTCTCACCCCCTCTGTCAGCCAGTCCCCCCTCTGTCAGCTCCCCTCCCCTGTCAGCTACCCCCCTCTGTCAGTTACCCCCCTCTGTCAGTTACTCCCCCTTCTATCAGTTTCCCTCCCTCTGTCAGTTACCCCCCTCTGTCAGTTACCCTCCCTCTGTCAGTTACCCCCCCTCTGTCACTTACCCCCCTCCGTCAGTTACCCCCTCTGTCAGTTACCCCCCCCTCTGTCAGTTACCCCCCTCTGTCAGTTAGCCCCCTCTGTCAGCTACCCCCCCCCTGCCAGCTACTCCCCCCCTCTGTCAGCTACCCACCTCTGTCAGTTACCCCCCTCTGTCAGCCCCCCTCCCTCTCTCTACGCCCCCCTCTGTCAGCTCCCCTCCCCTGTCAGCTACCCCCCCTCTGTCAGCTACCCCCCCTCTGTCAGGCCACCCCCTCTCTTACCCCCTTTCTCTCTCACCCCCCTCCCTCTGTCAGCTTCTCCCCCCCTCTGTCAGCTACACCTCTTCTATCAGCTACTCCCCCCTCTGTCAGTTACCCCCCCTCTGTCAGTTACCACCCCCTCTGTCAGTTACCCCCCTTCTGTCAGTTACCCCCTCTGTCAGTTACCCCCTCTGTCAGTTACCCTCCCTCTGTCAGTTCCCCCTCCTCTGTCAGTTACCCCCCTCTGTCAGTTACCCTCCCTCTGCCAGTTACCCCCCCCTGTCACTTACCCCCCCTCTGTCAGTTACCCCCCTCTGTCAGTTACCCCCCTCTGTCAGTTACCCCCCTCTGTCAGTTACCCTCCCTCTGTCAGTTAGCCCCCTCTGTCAGCTCCCCTCCCCTGTCAGCTACCCCCCCCTCTGTCAGCTACTCCCCCCCTGTCAGGCCACCCCCTCTCTTACCATCTTTCTCTCTCACCTCTCCTCCCTCTCAGTCCCCTTCTCTCTCCCCCCCCTCTGTCAGCTCCCATCCCCTGTCAGCTACTCCCCCCTCTGTCAGCTTCTCTCTCACTCCCCCCTCTCCCTCTCTCTCCCCCTCTGTCAGCTACACCCCTCTGTCAGCTACACCCCCCCCTCTGTCAGCTACACCCCCCCTCTGTCAGCTACTCCCCCCTCTCTGTCAGGCCACCCCCTCTATTACCACCTTTCTCTCTCACCCCTCCTCCATCTCAGCCCCCTTCTCTCTCCCCCACCCCCCTCTCTCTCTCTCTCTCACCCCACCCCCCTCACAACCCCAATCTCATTCTCCTCTATCTTTCTCACCCCCTCTCTCTTCTGCCTCCTCACCCTCTTACCTCCTCCTCTCACCCTTTCTCACCTACCTCCCCCCCACCTCCTCTCCCCCCTCAGGGGGCGAGGGCCCCATGATTCCTAACAGCGGCCCTGTGAGTGAGTGCACAAGTTTGGATGTGTTTTGATTCCTGTGTCCTGCCGACACACTGGGCACAGCAATGCAGCACCTGCCTCTACTTTGCCTTCTCTCCAAGCCCCCCCACACAAGGAAAATAGTACTACAGTAGAGCAGCTTCGCTCCGCCCCCAAACTCTGGCTTACACATTTCCTGGCTTTTCGGCCACTAGCGGGGCTGTTTAAACCCCACTAGCGGCCGAAAAGGGGTTAAAACCGCCAGCATAGCGCCGCTGCAGCGGCGCTTTGCAGGCGGGTTTGGAGTGCTGCCCCATTGTTTTCAATGGGAAGGGGCGCTCCTACAGCGCTCCAAAGATGCGGCTTGCAGGACTTTTTTCAGCGTCCTGCAAGCGCACCGCTCCAGTGTGAAAGCCCTCAGGGCATTCACACTGGAGTGCATTGAGCGGCTCTGTCAGGGCGCTTTGCAGGCGCTATTTTTAGCACTTTAGCTCCTGCAAAGCACCTCAGTGTGAAAGGGGCCTTATAGTAATGTTTGAATGGAAGAAAGAGTTTCTGTGGACAGGTGTCTTTAATACACTGTAACATTGGGGGTGTTTAGCTCAGTGGTAGATGCATTTTTCCAGTGAGTCCACGGCAGTCAGTTATCAGGTTTGAGGGTGAGGCATCACATTTTTATTAGAAGGAATAAAAGAAAAGTTTCCACACAGGATTTTCCACACAGGGGTTCTTCTCCATCAAATGAGAAAATGCCAAGCCACCTGGCTCCTATGCTTACTTTGCCTTGACTTGCAGTTCCTTGCTGAACCGGCCTACTCCTGGCCTCAACAGGATTCTCCAGCCCCCTGGGTTTAATCACTGTCCCCAAGACTTCAGGACTTCCTTCAGCCCCCTTGGACTCGCTAGCCACCCCAGCTCTCCCAGCCTCCCAGACCCCAATCTGGTCTCCTAGGCCCTTGTAGCCATCTGGACCTTTCCAATTCTTTCAGAAAAGAAGTCCCCCCTCACCAGGGATGTAGTCAAACACAGGGCAGACAGTTTTCCTGACAGGGGTCTATCTTTACACTCCACCTTCCACCTTCTACTGCTCTCACCAGCCCCTCGTTATATGGGCTGTGTGCACCTGGCCAGATTAAGAACATCATGGGCCTGGTGATGAGGATTTTGGTCGGGCCTTTTTATAAAATAAAAATGCAAAAACAACAAAAATATTTTTGTTATAACAAATTAAATTAAAGAGAGAGAGGGAGGATGAGAGAGAGAGAAAGGGGATGAAAGAGGTGTGAGGGGTAAGGGAGGGAGGTTGAGAGAGAAAGGGGGGATGAGAGAAAGAGTATGCACATGAGCATGTGTGGGAATGACATCAATGCAGCCCGGCCAAGGCAAGTGACCGAAGGCACAGAACCCGGAAGGAAGACCGGGTGAAGATGGAAGCGCCCGGGCCCCGCCGGATTGATCACAGCACTGGAGGGCTCAGTCTGACAATTTAAGTGTACCCTAATGTGCTAATATGCTGTGCATACTTGTACATTATGGCATAACCTACCTCAGGGCCTATAAAAAGTAGTAATGTTAGAAAAGTTTACTACCGCTTTGATATCACAGGAGCCTCTCAAAAATATTTTCAGGGACACTTTTTTTTACAAGTGCTATATTTAGAGTAGCTGATATCCCCTATGTTCCTATGTATATGAAATAGTAATTACAAAATTAAATAAGTACTAATAATGGGGCAGAACAAATATGAGGACTGAGATTTCCTTTAGTTGAACTTACAAAAGTGTGCCCATTCTAGAGCATTGAGGATATTCAGTATAATTTTAAAGAACTGTTTTTGTGGGTAAGAGGCATAGGGGAGGAGTATGGATGGTATAAAAGTGGGAAGTATGTGCAGGTGAGGGAGAGGAATGTGGAGGGTCTAACAGTGGGCACTATGTACATGAGAGGAGTGTGGAGGGTATGGCAGAAGGCACTATGTACAGGAGAGGAGTGTGAAGGGTATGACAGTGGGCAGTATGCACAGCAGAGGAGTGTGGAGGGTATGACAGTGGGCAGTATGTACAGGAGAGGAGTGTGGAGGGTATGACAGTGAGCAGTATGTACAGCAGAGGAGTGTGAAGGGTATGACAGTGGGCAGTATGTACAGGAGAGGAGTGTGAAGGGTATGACAGTGGGCAGTATGTACAGAGAGGAGTGTGAAGGGTATGACAGTGGGCAGTATGTACAGGAGAGGAGTGTGGGGGTATGACAGAGGGTAGTATGTACCGGAGAGGAGTGTGGAGGGTATGACAGTGGGCACTATTTACAGGAGAGGAGTGCGGAGGGTATGGCAGAAGGCACTATGCAGAGCAGAGGAGTGTAGAGGGTATTACAGTGGGCACTAGGTATAAGAGAAGAGTGTGGAGGGTATGACAGTAAGCAATATATACAGGAGAGGAGTGTGGAGGGTATGACAGTGGGCACTATGTACAGGAGAGAAGTGTGGAGAGTAGGACAGTAAGCAGTAATTACAGGAGAGGAGTGTGGAGGGTACGACAGTGGGCACTATGTACAGGAGAGAAGTGTGGAGAGTAGGACAGTAAGCAGTAATTACAGGAGAGGAGTGTGGAGGGTATGACGGTGGGCACTATGTATAGGAGAGGAGTATGGAGGGTATGACAGTGAGTAGTATGTACAGGAGAGGAGTGTGGAGGGTATGACAGTGGGCACTATGTATAGGAGAGGAGTGTTGGGGTATGACAGTGGGCACTATGTATAGGAGAGGAGTGTGGAGGGTATGACAGTGAGCAGTATGTACAGGAGAGGAGTGTGGAGGGTACGACAGTGGGCACTATGTACAGGAGAGATGTGTATGATAGCGGGCACTATGTAAAGGAGAGGAGTGTGTAGGATATGACAGCGGGTGCTATGTATAGGAGAGAAGTGTGGAGGGTATGACAGTGAGCAGTATGTACAGGAGAGAAATGTGGAGAGTATGACAGTGGGCACTATGTATAGGAGAGGAGGATGAAGTAATCTGGGAAGGAAAAATGTAAAAAGGTTTGTGGAAGGATGTTTAGGGACTGCGTAGTGGTTAAGCGGGCCATACATGGATTGAAATTACACCAATTAAGCAGAGACCAGCCATAGTCGATCTATGTATGGGCTAGCAGGTTTTACACAGGTCAACCTATTAACCGACTTGAGTACAACCAGCCTGTCAGGTTTTCCCCAAAACAATCAGTGCTGCCAGCTATAGTTAGCAACACTAATCATTGTATTCACAGGCAGAACACAATAACACTGCGGGAGTAATTCCCCCATTCACAGGTCAGCAGGTGAGAGGGTGTGTGGGGACAGGCTGGGGAGAGATACTAGTCAGTGGCTGGGTAGGCACTGGTTAGTATCAGAGCCAGATACACACATGTGAGGTATCGCCGCGATCGTTAGAGCGAGAGCAATAATTCTAGCACTAGACCTTCTCTGTAACTCTAAACAAGTAACCTGCAAAAAAATGTAAAGCATCGCTTGTTACACAAAAAAAATCGTGCTAACTTTAGTGTTTTTTTTATGAATGAAACAGTTTCTTTCCCAAAAAAAAACATTTGAAAAATTGCTGCGCAAATATCGTGTAACATAAAAAGTTGCAAAGGCCACCATTTTATTCCATAGGGAAAATGGAAAAAAATATATAGAATGCTTGAGGGTTCTGAGTAATTTTCTATCAAAAAAAAAAAAATGATGATTTTTACATGTAGGAGAGAAGTGTCAGAATTGGCCTGGGTAGCAAGGGGTTAATTATCATAAGTAATATACAAATAATTATTATAAGCCCTGTGATCTCATCCTCTCAGTCTGCTGCAGAGTGTTCCAGCTTGTATTTATACTGGCCGCTCTGTATGTAGCTTCTGACCGACTGCGCAAGCAGCCCTGTATCTCCAGAACTATAGATGATAGCAGCCCCATATTTTAACCAGAGTATGCATTTAGCTACCTACCCACCAAATGGGGAGTCTCTATGACTCCTGGTCGCTGAGCTACAACCCTCGAAGTCTATCCTTTTTTTTAATTATTTTTTTTTTTTTGGATTTTTTTTTTTTTGGGCAAATGGGCCTATCTTGAGAAAGGGGCCTGGAGCTGCAGCTCCAATAGCCCCTATGTTAATCCGGCCCTGTGGGTGAGGAATCAGCCCAGAACTACAGAGAATATTATCAATGATCTCAAGGCAGCTGGAACCATAGTCACCAAGAAAACAATTGGTAACATACTACGCCGTGAAGGACTGAAATCCTGCAGGGCCTGCAAGGTCCCCCTGCTCAAGAAAGCACATGTACAGGCCCGTATGAAGTTTGATAGGTAGGGCCATGTACTGTCAAATCTTGGGTGAGAACCAGGGCATTGAAAATAGGTCGTGGATGGGTATTCTAGCATTACAATGACCCAAAACACACGGCTAAGGCACCAAAAGAGTGGCTCAAGAACAAGCAAATGAAAGTCCTGAAGTGGCCTAGCCAATCTCCAGACCTTAATCCCATAGAAAATATGTGGAGGGAGCTGAAGGTTCGAGTTACCAAACGTCAGCCTCTAAACCTTAATGACTTGGAGAGGATCTGCAAAGAGGAGTGGGACAAAATCCCTCTTGAGATGTGTGCAAACCTGGTGGCCAACTACAATAAACGTCTGACCTCTGTGATTGGCAATAAAGGTTTTGCCAACAAGGTTTTTGCCATAAGTCATATTTTGTGAAGGGGTCAAATACTTATTTCACTCATTAAAATGCAAATCAATTTATAACATTTTTGAAATGCGTTTTTCTGGATATTTCTGTTATTCTGTCTCTCAAAATAAACCTACCATTACAATTATAAACTGATCATTTCTTTGTCAGTGGGAAAAATCAGCAGGGGGTCAAATACTTTTTTTCCCTCACTGTATGTATGTATGTATGATAACAATTATACACCCTTAATTTCTTTGTAAGTAGGCAAACTTACAAAATCTGCAGGGGATCAAATAATTATTTTCCCCAATGTACGTAAAAAAACAAGTAATTGCCATGCAGGTTTTAAACATTTTCATTAGAA
>CM053030.1:68430973-68591876 GCA_028564925.1 Lithobates sylvaticus
TTTGCTAAAGTTTGTTTAACTGCTGTGAAGAGTTGCACTAACAACTTAAATTGGGAATATGTTATGAATTCAGGCTTCAAATTGAGTAATGCCGTTGCTGGATCAACAGGAACTGTTTTACCAAGCATTTTAGTTGCAATTATGAATATTTCCTTCCAAAATGTTTGTGCTAATGGACACGTCCACCAGATATGAAAAAAAGTGCCCAAATCTGAGCATCCTCAGAAGCATTGTGCTGAATAGTTTTGTACATATTTAGCCACTCTAGATGGAACCAAATACCACCTTGTCATCACTTTATAATTAGCTTCAACCGCTAATACATTAGGGGAAGCTGTTTTAACTGTGGACCATATTTGGTTCCAATCAGAAATATCTAGTTTACGCTCTAAGTCTTCTTCCCATTTCTGGACATAAGACGGGCTATTTTTATTGGAATAGACCAGTAAGTGAGAATATAAGGTAGAAATTGTTCCTCTAGCGTGGGAATCCTTTTTACCAATGTTTTCAAAACTGGACATATGTGCTAATTGGGGTGATGTGTTGACTAAGGGTGTGAAAATTTTTTTGATTTGGAAATATCTGAATAATTCCGATTGTGGTAAACCATATTTTTCACAAAGGGTGGTAAAAGGGATAAATGACGATGAGTGTATAAATTTATACAAATTTAGAACATTTCGGGATGTCCATTCTTTAAAAGATTTAGGGGACACCCATGCTGGATAGAAGGCAGGGTTTCTATAAAATGACAATAATGGATTGTGTAAAGATTGTAATTGATTGCTCTTTTTGAATCTATCCCAAAGGGATATATAGTGTTTGGTAATAGGATTTTTTAGGTCTTTTCGGTCTTTAGATGAGATCCATAATAAATTGGATATTGGAATAGGATCACATTCCGTGGCTTCAATTGATACCCATAATGGGGTTTCTTGATATGCAAGGTATTTAGCAAGACTCGCTATATGTGCGGCTCTATAGTAATATGCAAAATTGGGACAGCCTAGGCCTCCGTTAAGCTTGGGGAGATATAATGTGTGCAATTGTATTCTTGGTTTGGATGCTCCCCATATAAATGACGACACTTTCCTTTGTATTATTCTTAAATGATAAGCTGGGATCGGTATTGGTAGTACTCTAAATAAATAAAGTAGTTTCGGTAATATCGTCATTTTTACAGAGTTGATTCTTCCGAACCATGACAATGGAAGATGGGACCATGAATTCATTAAGTTAAATAGCTTTTTTAACAGTGGGGGATAGTTAATTTTAAATAGGTCCTCTAAAGATGCTGTTAGATGAACTCCTAAATATGGGATTGATCTGTCTGACCAAGTAAAGGGGAGGCAAATTTTTGCTGAGTTCAGTTCTATGTTGGAAAGAGATACATTTAGTGCTTGGCATTTTTGGGGATTTATATATAATCCAGAGATTTTGGCAAATACATTAAGAGTAGGAATGAGGTTTGGGCCTGATACTTGTGGAGAGGAAAGAAATAGGAGGATATCATCTGCGAAAAGACAAAGTTTGTGTTGATAACCTCCTATTTCAATTCCAGTTATGTTGGAATTTGTTCTAATTGCTTGTGCAAGCGGCTCTATTAGTAGGGCAAATAATAAAGGAGATAGTGGACAGGCTTGTCTCGTGCCTCTTTCTATGTTGAAAAAATTGGATTTGTACCCAGCATATTTTACGTAAGCTTTTGGTTCATTATATAATGCCATAATCCAATTTGTAAAGTTTGGGCCAAACCCCCATTTCTGTAGTGTATAATTCAAGTATGGCCATGATATAGAGTCAAATGCTTTTTTGATGTCAAGTGAGAGAAAGCAAGCAGGAATACGGCGTTTTTTGGCTATATGTGCTAGAAGGGTCGCTCTACGTACGTTATCACTAGCCTGTCGGGAGGGTATGAAGCCTACTTGGTCTCTATGCACAAGGGTACCAATGATTTTATTCAGACGAGATGCTAGAAGTTTTGCTAATATTTTAATGTCTATATTTAACATTGAAATGGGGCGAAAATTTGAGCATAAAGTATCATCTGATTGGGGTTTAGGTATCATACAAATGATAGATAATAGAGATTCAGGTCTAAAAGATTTGTTTTTTAATAAGTCATTGAAAGCTTCTGCGAGTAAGGGGGAGAAACAATCCGAAAAAGTACGATAATAGAGGGCCGAGAAACCATCTGGACCAGGTCTTTTGTTAATTTTTAGTGATTTAATAGCTTCTGCTACCTCGTTTCCGGTGATGGGTTAAAAATTGATCTCCACTATACACTTTTATATAAAATTGATCTCCACTATACACTTTTATATAAAAATTGATCTCCTCTATACACTTTTATATAAAAATTGATCTCCTCTATGCACTTTTATATAAAAATTGATCTCCACTATACACTTTTATATAAAAATTGATCTCCACTATACACTTTTATATAAAAATTGATCTCCACTATACACTTTTATATAAAAATGATCTCCTCTATACACTTTTATATAAAAAATTGATCTCCACTATACACTTTTATATAAAAATTGATCTCCTCTATACACTTTTATATAAAAATTGATCTCCACTATACACTTTTATATAAAAATTGATCTCCACTATGCACTTTTATATAAAAATTGATCTCCACTATACAATTTTATATAAAAATGATCTCCACTATACACTTTTATATAAAAATTGATCTCCTCTATACACTTTTATATAAAAATTGATCTCCTCTATACACTTTTATATAAAAATTGATCTCCTCTATACACTTTTATATAAAAATTGATCTCCACTATACACATTTATATAAAAATAAAAAAATTGATCTCCACTATACACTTTTATATAAAAATTGATCTCCACTATACACTTTTATAATAAAATTGATCTCCACTATACACTTTTATATAAAAATTTTATATAAAATTGATCTCCTCTATACACTTTTAAAAATAAAAAAATAAAATTGATCTCCACTATACACTTTTGTATAAAAATGATCTCCATTATGCACTTTTAGATAAACATTTATCTCCACTATACACTTTTATATAAAAAATGATCTCCACTATGCACTTTTATATAAAAATTATCTCCTCTATGTACTTTTATATAAACATTAGGGTTGAGCGAACCCGGACTTTTGGGTGTTCAGGTCCCAGACCCGAACACGAACTATTGGCTGTACTTTTATATAAAAATTGATCTCCACTATGCACTTTTATATAAAAATTGATCTCCTCTAATATGCACTTTTATATAAAAATTGATCTCCACTATACCCTTTTATATAAAAAATTGATGTCCACTATACACTTTTATATAAAATATTGATCTCCACTATGCACTTTTATATAAAAAATTGCAAAAAAATTTAATTTTGCAGTGTTTTTTTTCCCCAATAGCATTTCTGCGTTTTCATAAACGCTTTACTATACACTTTTAAATAAAAATTGATCTCCACTATACACTTTTATATAAAAAATTGAAAAAAATTTAATTTTGCTGTGTTTTTTTTCTTCCCAATAGCATTTTCTGCATTTTCATAAACGCTTTAAAAATATTTTGCAAAAAAATTTAATTTTGCAGTGTTTTTTTTCTTCCCAATAGCATTTTCTGCGTTTTAATAAACGCTTTACATACTGTCCGTGTATTCTGATATTGGAAAAACATTGCAAAAAAATTTAATTTTGCTGTGTTTTTTGTCTTCCCAATAGCATTTTCTGCGTTTTCATAAACGCTTTACATACTGTCCGTGTATTCTGATATTGGAAAAACATTGCAAAAAAATGTAATTTTGCAGTGTTTTTTTTCTTCCCAATAGCATTTTCTGCGTTTTCATAAACGCTTTAGACACTATCCGTGTATTCTGATATTGTAAAAACATTGCAAAAAAATTTAATTTTGCAGTGTTTTTTTTCTTCCCAATAGCATTTTCTGCGTTTTCATAAACGCTTTAGTCACTATCCGTTTATTCTGATATTGGAAAAACATTGCAAAAATTTTTAATTTTGCAGTGTTTTTTTTCTTCCCAATAGCATTTTCTGCATTTTCATAAACGCTTTAGTCACTATCCGTTTATTCTGATATTGGAAAAACATTGCAAAAATTTTTAATTTTGCAGTGTTTTTTTTCTTCCCAATAGCATTTTCTGCATTTTCATAAACGCTTTAGTCACTATCCGTTTATTCTGATATTGGAAAAACATTGCAAAAAATGTTAATTTTGCAGTGTTTTTTTTTTTCCCAATAGCATTTTCTGCGTGTTCATAAACGCTTTAGACACTGTACGTGTATTCTGATATTGGAAAAACATTGCAAAAAAATTTAATTTTGCAGTGTTTTTTTTCTTCCCAATAGCATTTTCTGCGTTTTCATAAACGCTTTAGACACTATCCGTGTATTCTGATATTGGAAAAACATTGCAAAAAATTTTAATTTTGCAGTGTTTTTTTTCTTCCCAATAGCATTTTCTGCGTTTTCATAAACGCTTTAGTCACTATCCGTTTATTCTGATATTGGAAAAACATTGCAAAAAAATTAAATTTTGCAGTGTTTTTTTTCTTCCCAATAGCATTTTCTGCGTTTTCATAAACGCTTTACATACTGTCCGTGTATTCTAATATTGGAAAAACATTGCAAAAAAATTAAATTTTGCTGTGTTTTTTTTCTTCCCAATAGCATTTTCTGCGTTTTCATAAACGCTTTACATACTGTCCGTGTATTCTGATATTGGAAAAACATTGCAAAAAAATGTAATTTTGCAGTGTTTTTTTTCTTTCCAATAGCATTTTCTGCGTTTTCATAAACGCTTTAGACACTATCCGTGTATTCTGATATTGGAAAAACATTGCAAAAAAATTTAATTTTGCAGTGTTTTTTTTCTTCCCAATAGCATTTTCTGCGTTTTCATAAACACTTTAGACACTATCCGTGTATTCAGATATTGGAAAAAAATTGCAAAAAAATTTAATTTTGCAGTGTTTTTTTTCTTCCCAATAGCATTTTCTGCGTTTTCATAAATGCTTTAGTCACTATCCGTGTATTCTGATATTGGAAAAACATTGCAAAAAAATTTAATTTTGCAGTGTTTTTTTTCTTCCCAATAGCATTTTCTGCGTTTTCATAAACGCTTTACATACGGTCCGTGTATTCTGATATTGGAAAAACATTGCAAAAAAATTTAATTTTGCTGTGTTTTTTTTCTTCCCAATAGCATTTTCTGCGTTTTCATAAACGCTTTACATACTGTCCGTGTATTCTGATATTGGAAAAACATTGCAAAAAAATTTAATTTTGCTGTGTTTTTTGTCTTCCCAATAGCATTTTCTGCGTTTTCATAAACGCTTTACATACTGTCCGTGTATTCTGATATTGGAAAAACATTGCAAAAAAATGTAATTTTGCAGTGTTTTTTTTCTTCCCAATAGCATTTTCTGCGTTTTCATAAACGCTTTAGACACTATCCGTGTATTCTGATATTGGAAAAACATTGCAAAAAAATGTAATTTTGCAGTGTTTTTTTTCTTCCCAATAGCATTTTCTGCGTTTTCATAAACGCTTTAGTCACTATCCGTTTATTCTGATATTGGAAAAACATTGCAAAAAAATTTAATTTTGCAGTGTTTTTTTTTCTTCCCAATAGCATTTTCTGCATTTTCATAAACGCTTTAGTCACTATCCGTTTATTCTGATATTGGAAAAACTTTGCAAAAATTTTTAATTTTGCAGTGTTTTTTTTTTTCCCAATAGCATTTTCTGCGTGTTCATAAACGCTTTAGACACTGTACGTGTATTCTGCTATATACAAAAACACCCATTTAGGGCGAGATCATAAATTTTGAAAATATGAGATCATCAAAAAGGGGGGGACGTGGCCCGGGTCGTGGTGCTGCTGGTGGCGCTCCTGTTGCAGGACGTGAGAATGTGGTCGATCTGTGCCAGCTACACGCACTAGTGAAACACCTTCCTCAGGTGCGAGTAGGCGACAGAGCCTGCAGCAGTATTTTGGCGCGCCTAATGAGGCTGTACGAATGTTGAGGCCAGGACAAGTACAGGCGATAGTAGATTGGGTTGCTGCTGACAGTGCCTCCGGTTCCTTCACATTGTCTCCCACCCAGTCTCCTGATGAAAGTTCAGAGTTGGCACCTGCAGCCGATGTCCATCAGTCTTTCACCTCACCCCCTTGCAAATCAGCCAATCAGTCTGAGCCCCAAATCATGCAGCAGTCTCTTCTGCTTTTTGATGACTCTGTTAGCAGGGTTTCCCAGGGCCATCCACCTAGCCCTGCCCCAGAAGTGGAAGAGATTGTGTGCACCGATGCCCAACCACTTATGTTTCATGATGAGTACATGGGAGGACCATCGCAGCACGTCTCGGATGATGACGAAACACAGGTGCCAACTGCTGCTGCTTTTGCCATTGTGCAGACCGACAAGGAGGGCAGGGGTGAATTTTGGGTGGAAGATGATGTGGAGGACGATGAGGTCCTTGACCCCACATTGAATCAACGTCATGCAGGTGACCAGTGTAGTTCAGAGGAAGAGGTGGTGGTCGCACAGAGCCACCAGCACAGCTCGGCCTCTTCATCCACCTCCTTAGTGACAGTGACACATGCCAACCCGCAAACAGAGGATCTGCCAGCAACACTACCACCTGGGTCACCAACCATCTCCACAATGTCCCATGGAAGCGTTCAGCTCTCTATTTCCCAAACACTGGAGCGGAAGAGGAAGTACCCCTCTAGCCACCCGCGATCCCTGGCCCTGAATGCCAGCATTTCAAAATTCCTCGCCTTTGAAATGCTGTCATTCCGTCTGGTGGAGACGCAGAGTTTTAAAAGGCTGATGTCGTTGGCTGTCCCACAGTACGTCGTGCCCAGCCGCCACTACTTTTCCAGACGAGCTATCCCTTCCCTGCACAACCAAGTGGGGGACAAAATCAGGTGTGCACTGCGCAACGCCATCTGTGGCAAGGTCCACCTAACTACGGATGCGTGGACCAGTAAGCACGGTCAGGGACGTTATATTTCCCTAACAGCACACTGGGTAAATGTAGTGGCGGCTGGGCCTGAGGCGGATAGCAGTTTGGCGCATGTCCTTACACCACCGAGGATTGCAGGGCACTTCAGTTTGCCTCCTGTTGCTAACTCCTCCTACTCCACCTCCTCATCCTCTACCGCCTCCTCATCCGGTCAGTGTAACACCTTCACCACCAACTTCAGCACAGCCAGGGCTAAACGACAGCCGGACAGATTTCAAACTTTCCTGTTTGGGGGAAAAAACCCACACCGCGCAGGAGTTGTGGAGGGACATGGAACAACAGACCGATGAGTGGTTGGTGGCAGTGAGCCTCAAGCCCGGCCTGGTGGTGTGCGATAATGGGCGAAATCTCGGTGCAGCTCTGGGCCTTGCCGGTTTGACGCACATCCCTTGCCTGGCGCATGTGCTGAACTTGGTGGTCCAGAGGTTCCTTAAGAATTACCCCGATATGCCAGAGCTGCTGCAGAAAGTGCGGGCCGTCTGTGCGCACTTTCGACGTTCTCACCCTGCTGCTGCTCGCCTGTCAGCGCTGCAGTGTAACTTCGTCCTTCCCGCTCACCGTTTCATATGTGACGTGCCCACAAGGTGGAACTCCACATTGCACATGCTTGCCAGACTGTGCGAGCAGCAGCAGGCGATAGTGGAGTTTCAGCTGCAGCACACACGCGTGAGTCGCTCTGCGGAACAGCACCACTTCACCGCCAATAACTGGGCCTCCATGCGAGACCTGTGTGCCTTGTTGCGCTGTGTAGAGTACTCCACCAACATGGCCAGTGCCGATGACGCCGTTCTCAGCGTTACTATCCCAGTTCTATGCCTCCTTGAAAAAACTCTTCAGGCGATGATTGAAGAGGATGTGGCACAGGAGGAGGAGGAGGAGGAAGAGAAGGAGGAAGAGGGTTCATTTCCAAGGCTTTCAGGGCAGTCATTTACAAGTGGCTACGAGGGTGGGTTCCTGCACCAACAAGCGCCAGGTACACAATTGTCTGGCAGCAAGGGCACAGTTCTGGAGGATGACGAGGTGGAGGATGAGGAGGAGATGGAGGAGGAGGAGGAACCATGTTCACAGCAGGGTGGCACCCAGACCAGCTCATGTCCATCACTGGTGCGTGGCTGGGGGGATACAGAGGACACAGACGATACACCTCCCACAGAGGACAGCTTTTCCTTGCCTCTGGGCAGCCTGGCACACATGAGCGATTACATGCTGCAGTGTCTCCGCAACGACCGCCGAGTTGCCCACATTTTAACTGGTGCTGATTATTGGGTGGCCACCCTGCTGGATCCCCGTTACAAGGACAACGTGCCGTCCTTAATTACCTCACTGGAGCGTGATCGTAAGATGCGCGAGTACAAGCGCACGCTGGTAGACGCGCTGCTGGTGGCATTCCCACTTGGAAGCGGGGGTACGGTGGAAGCACAAGGCGAAGGCAGAGGAGGAGGAAAAGGTCGCCAACGCAGCCAGGGCACCACCAGCACCTCGTAATGCAGGGTTAGCATAGATGGAATGTGGAAAAGCTTTGTCAGCACGCCACAACAACCAGCACCACCAGCTGAGATGGAACGTCTTAGCAGGAGGCAGCATTTCACCAACATGGTGGAGCAGTATGTGTGCACACGTCTACACGTACTGCAAGATGGGTCTGCCCCCTTCAACTTCTGGGTCTCCAAATTGGGCACATGGCCTGAGCTTGCCCTTTACGCCTTGGAGGTGCTGGCCTGCCCTGCCGCCAGTGTATTATCTGAACGTGTATTTAGCACGGCAGGGGGCGTTATCACAGACAAGCGCAGCCGCCTGTCCAGAGCCAATGTGGACAAGCTCACGTTCATTAAAATGAACCAGGCATGGATCCCACAGGACTTGGCCATACCTTGTGCAGAATAGACACATATACCGTTGTTCTGACGAAAACTGTCATGCTATCGGATAGTGTCCGGCCACTTACTGCGCAGGTGCAGTGCTTGCGCAGTATGGAGGACAAGGAGATTCACAAAATCTCCAAAGATGAACGTCGCCTGCGCAGTGAGTGCAGGTTCAAGCCCGACCATCCAAGTGGACATACGGTAGCACATAGTAAAGTGCGGTAAAATACCGCTATTCAGTTCTCAGGCATTCTCAGAGGAGATCGCTCTCCCCTGAGTGCCTGTTTATGATGGTCTGTAGATCGCTTCTCATGTTGAGTTGAGAAGCGATCTACAAACGCCGCCGGGAACTCCTCAGAATTTCTCCTCACACTGTAATCTCTTTCTCCTCACACTGTAATCTCGCGAGATGTAGCGGGATTACAGTGTGAGGAGATTTAAAATACAAAAGTTGTACACTAATCACCACACATTATTCCCCAACATATTAATAAAATAATAAAGTTAAATTCCCCCTACACAATATACATTAACCTAATTATTATAAAACATTGTTTTTTATCAATATTTAAATGTCATACATGTGCCTATTTAAATGTGAATGGTGTATAGTAAATTAATGTAATCCACATATGTAATGCAGCTATACACCATTCATATAAATGTAAAATACATTTATAATCATTAAAAAATAATTTTAATAAAGTATACAAGTATAAATATTTATTAATAAATTAAAATAAAATATATTTCATAATTGATAAACCCCTGTATAAGACCCCTTTCACACTGGGGCGGGAGTGGCGTCGGCGGTAAAGCAGCGCTTTATTTAGCGCTGCTTTACTGTCGTTTTAGCGGCGGTTTTCGGCCGCTAGCAGTGCAGTTTTAACCCCCGCTAACGGCAGAAAAAGGGGTAAAATCGCCCGCAAAGCGCTGCTGCAGCGGCGCTTTGCCGGCGGTATTGCCGCGCTGTCCCATTGATTTCAATTTGAATTATGAATACACCGCTCCTTCACCGCTCCAAAGATGCTGCTAGCAGGACTTTTTTGACCGTCCTGCTAGCGCACCGCTCCAGTGTGAAAGCAGAGTGAAAGGGGCTGGATTTTCCTTCAGGCGCTATTTTTAGCGCTGTAGCGCCTGGAAAAGGCCCAGTGTGAAAGGGGCCTTACTGTAAGGCCCCTTTCACACTGAGGCGCTTTGCAGGCACTAAGGCCCCTTTCACACTGGGGCGGGAGCCGCCGTGACGGTAAAGCAGCGCTATATTTAGCGCTGCTTTACCGTCGTTTTGCCCGCGAGATTCGGCCGCTCGCGGTGCGGTTTTCCCCCCTGCAAACGGCCGAAAAAGGGTTAAAATCCCCCGCAGAGCGACGCCGTAGCGGCGCTTTGCGGCGGTATTGCCGCGTATTACCGCGGTGTCCCATTCAAATCAATGGGAAGGAGCGGT
Source organism: Lithobates sylvaticus (assembly GCA_028564925.1). NCBI lineage: Eukaryota > Metazoa > Chordata > Amphibia > Anura > Ranidae > Lithobates > Lithobates sylvaticus. The sequence goes on from CM053030.1 coordinate 68,441,332, forward strand.
ATAGGAGCGGTGAATACACCGCTCCTATCCCGCTCCAAAGATGCTGCTAGCAGGACTTTTTTTGCCGTCCTGCTAGCGCACCGCTCCAGTGTGAAAGCCCGCCGGCTTTCACACTGGAGTGAATGGGGCCGTTTTTTTCAGGCGGTGTACAGGCGCTATTTTTAGCGCTGTACCGCCTGAAAACCGCCCCAGTGTGAAAGGGGCCTAAAGTTCTAAAAATAGCGCCTGCAAAGCGCCTTCAAACAGCCGCGGGCTTTCACACTGGAGCGGTGCGCTTGCAGGATGCTGAAAAATGTCCTGCAAGCCGCATCTTTGGAGCGCTGTAGGAGCTGTGTATTTACCGCTCCTAAAGCGCCCCTTCCCATTGAAAACAATGGGGCAGCGCTCCAAACCCCCCTGCAAAGCGCCGCTGCAGTGGCGCTTTGCGGGCGGTTTTAACCCTTTTTCAGTCATTAGCGGGGGTAAAACTGCCCCGCTAGCGTTCGAAAAGCGCCGCTATAACGACGGTAAAGTGCCGCTAAATATAGCGCCGCTTTACCGCCAGCACGCCCAGCGCCTCAGTGTGAAAGTAGCCTAATGGAACATGCCATGGGTAAAACCATATTTCAGGGTTTACAAAATTGTATTTACTAATAAATTAAAAATGATATAAAAATGACATTAATAATAGCATTTAAATGCAGGTAGAATAATATATATACATATATATATATATATATATATATATATATATATATATATATCTATATATCTATATATATATATATATATATATATATATATATAGCATATAGCATATATATATATGTGTGTGTGTGTGTGTGTTTATTTCAATGTGTATGTGTATATCTATCTATCTATCTTATATATATATATATATATATATATATATATATAGATAGATAGATAGATAGATAGATAGATAGATAGATAGATAGATAGATAGATATATATATATATATATATATATATATATATATATATATATATATATATATATATATATATATATATATATATATATATATATATATATATATATACACACTTTAGATTGCTAACCTGCTAGTTTTGGGGTGTGTAATGGTGGGGAAGATGTTCTCTCACTGTATGGCTGCTCCTGAGTGAAAGAAGGAAGTCAAAAGACTTCCTGCTTTCTCCAGAATACTGAGGCAGCTTCCCGCTTCTCTCTCTGATTCTCCACCTCTGAGATGGTGAATCAGAAAGTGAGAATTCTGTCACAGATCGCCAGTGAGGTGCTGAGATCGCACCTTCATACACTGGCCGTTTCTGTGACAGTCAGTTACAGATTCTCACTGTGCTGAGATAATCAGTGGAGAACATGTTCTCATCTGATTACCTCAGTTTCATACACTGGTAAAGACCTGAGATCAGCTGTGAGACTTGGGATCGCAGCTGATCTCAGTTTCATAAAAGGACACCTTAATGACGCCTCTGAAAATGCAGTAGGAGCTATATTGTCTCAGAGCCAAGGTCCCAAATCATTGCTCCACCCTGTGGCCTTTTTCTCTAAAAAATTAAATCCTTCCGAAAGGAACTATGATGTTGGAAACCGAGAGCTACTGGCTATCAAGGCTGCGCTTGAAGAGTGGCGTTATCTCCTGGAGGGAGCTTCTCACCCAATCCTCGTCTTTACGGACCATAAAAATCTTGAGTATTTGAGGACGGCCAGACGACTAAGACCCCGGCAGGCAAGGTGGGCACTTTTCTTCTCTCGCTTTATGTTTCACATAACGTATCGCCCAGGCTCAAAGAACGGTAAGGCGGATGCCTTGTCCCGGATATTCAATGACCCAGTTGTACCCACGGAACCCGATACTATTCTACCAGCCAATAATTTTCTACTCCTTTAGGCGGATCTGATGTCCCAAATAAGAACAAATGTGGCCAACCAACCACCTTCCAAGGACCTGGCCCTTCAGCTGAGGGATGGCCTGTACTTCCATAAGAAACAGATCTTTATCCCTGAACAATTCCCTGAACAATTCCGAGTTGCCATCCTGAGGCGATGTCATGATAACTACCTAGCAGGCCACTTTGGAATCCGCAAGACGGCCGATTTGATCTCCCGTACGTTTTGGTGGCCAGACTTGATGCAGGGCGGCAAGAAATATGTAAAATCTTGTGTTACATGCCGCCGGAGTAAAACTGACAGAGAGCCAGAACTTGGGGTCTACTCGAGCCTCTTCCTGTGCCTGAGAAACCATGGAGCATGATCTCCATGGATTTCATTGTAGAACTCCCCCCATCTGAAGAATTCACAACTATTTTTGTCGTGGTTGATCGCCTGACTAAAATGGCTCATTTTGTACCTCTACAAGGAACTCCTTCTGCCACCGAGACTGCCTCAGTTTTTATCAAGGAGATCGTAAGGTTGCATGGTATCCCTGTCAGCATCATCTTGGACATGGGGGGGGGGGGGGAAATTAACTTCTAGATTCTGGAGGGCCTTATGTGAAGCATTGCACATTGAGCTCCGCCTCTCTACTGCATACCACCCACAAACCAATGGACAGACTGAGAGGACGAACCAAACCCTCGAACAGTACTTACGGTGTTTTTCCTCATTCGCACAGGATGATTGTCTGTCACCTTCTTCCACTTGCAGAATTTTCATATAATAACTCCATCCATTCAGCAACCAAGCAGTCACCTTTCTTCGTCAAATATGGTTACCATCCCTCTTTCTTGCCTGAGTTGGCCATTGAATCTTCTGTACCTGTTGTGCAAGACAGATTAAACTTCCTCAATACCAACAACCAATTGCTGCAGGATACAATTTCCAAGGCCCAGGCAAGCAATAACATTTTTTTTGACAAAAAGAAAAGAGGCAATTTGGACCTTGAACCTGGAGACAAAGTCTGGCTTTCTACAGTAAACTTGAAGTTAAACTGTCCCTCAAGGAAACTTGGCCCAAAATTTATGGGGCCTTTTCCAGTCAAAAGGAAAATTAATGCGGTAGCATTCGAATTGGTGTTACCCAAGAACCTGAAAATCCACCCCGTCTTTCATGTTTCTCTGCTAAAACCATCAGTGCCAAATCCATTTCCTGGTCTGGTTTCTGAAATTCCCCCTCCACTGCTGATCGAAGGGAGCGAGGAATTTGAGGTAGAAGCTGTGTTGGATTGTAGAAACAGGAGAGACCAAACACAGTTCCTCATCAAATGGAAGGGCTACGGGCCAGAAGAGAATTCCTGGGAACCAGCTTCAGATGTGCAAGCTCCCAAACTGGTACTAGCCTTTTTCCAGCGCCACCCTGAAAAAAGAGCCCCGAAGGGCATCCGGAGGCTGCCCTTAAGGGGGGGCAATGTAAGAGAACTGTTACGATGCGCCAGGCGCACACATGTGCCCATGCGCACGCTAACGGGCAACGGCGAAATTCTATGCGCACCGATGTGCGCAATCACGGGCAACAGAGTAATTCCACGTGCACCAATGCGCATGCGCATTTGCACGCACGAGCGTGCACGAGCGCGCCCCTAGCAGTAATTGCCACCAGACGGCCTATTTAAAGGATGCTCTGACTTCTGGAAGGTGCTGACTGGTCTTCAGCTGTGTCCTGATATTCTGAACCGTGTTTATACCCGGCTTGATTCCTGTTGCTGAACTTGGCTTCCCTCGACTCTGCTTTGGACTCTGATTACTCTGACTACTGGTTCCTGATCCCGGCTTCCCTTCTGATGTTGCTTCTGCTTATACCTTGGTACCTCGCTGCCCGCTTGTTGCTGAACCCGGCTATCCCTGTGACCTTGCTTCTGCCTCCTGCTTGGCTCCACGCTGTCTCCGAGTGCCTGTGCTGGCTGACCATCATCTCAGCTTCATTGGGTCCAGCTCTTCACCAGATGCCTTACCTGCACCTCCAAGCCTGCAACTCTACTTGCACGCAACACCTACAGGCACTCGTGTTCCTCCTGACCCTAGCTACCATCTGTTCCACCTGTAGTGGGGCTGGGGCCAGAGATACAAGAGAGGCCGACCTCGTCATTTCAGACTCCTACCAGGTACGTGACACCGATCGTCGGGGATGGAGGGGGGGTCACGTGCCCCCCAGCCGGCTGCACGCATCACGTATACTAACGTGATCTCGCGCAGCCGGACCAACCCGCTGCAGTAAAACTTTGGTGGCTGGTCCGGAACCGGTTAAGGCAAGTGCACTTGCATGTCCCCAGGACTTAAAGTGCTAGCAAAGGCTAATTTTTTTCTTTATTAAAATAAAAAACATGTTATACTTACCTAATCTGTGCAATGATATTACAGCCAGGGCTCTGCAGCCGTGATAGCACACAAGGAGCAGGGGGAAATTTGAAGTCACTTAATTGGCCTCCTCCCCTCCTCTGACCCAGGGTACTGAGAAGTGCTGGCAGCCCTGTCAGCTCTCTGCTTCCCTCCCACCTTGGGTGATGTACAGCCTCTGGAGGAGCAGGGCAGGCGGCAGTGCTGTATTTTGGCCTAGGTCGACAAGGCCCAGGGCGGCACTAAGCAAGGGTGGCGGCAAAAAAGCCGCCCCCCACACAAACCCCCAATCCGCTTCCCCTCCTCCTGCACCCAGGGCCGCACAGCTGAATCCCGGTGCCCAGTGCCACAACAAGATTTGGTGTTGGGCTCCAGTAACTGGCCAGGCAGGAATGCCCTCTTCCCACGGCATCCCTCTGTCCTCTTCCAATGGAGTCCCTCTGTCCTCATCCCACGGCGTGCCTCTTTCAATGGCGTGTCTCTGTCCCCTTCCCACGGCGTCCCTCTGTCCCTATCCCACGGCGTCCCTCTTCCCACAGTGTTCCTCTGTCCCCATCCCACGGCGTCTCTCTGTCCTCTTCCCACGACGTCCCTCTTACCACGGCGTCCCTCTGTCCCCTATCCCACGGCGTCCCTCTGCCCCCTATCCCACGGAGTCCCTCTGCCCCCATCCCACGGCGTCCCTCTGTCCCCTATCCCACGGCGTCCCTCTGCTCCAGCCCTGACGGACACTCATCCCATTCTACATCGTACAGGAGTGAATCTTCTGCACAGATGTCACATCCAATGCATTCATCCAGAAAAATGCTGCAAACTCCAACAAAAGCACGACGATGGTCAACATTTTGCTGCAGTTACCCCGCGGAAGCTTTTGTAACATAATGCACACAATGTAGTGCAGGCCGAGCCACAGTGCCAGTACCAGGAGAATTTGTGGAGCCTCCAGCGTATGGTACACACCATGTTCCACATAGGTTTTAACAAGTGTTTTCAGTCCATATGCCATCAAATATGAGAACATAAATAACGGCACGAATAGGATAAAAATTTTATAAACGAAGCTCTCAACCAACATGTGTAGTCCCAGAATGAAGTATGCGATATAGAAATGGAACATCCATCCTATAATCAGGCTGGGTTCTGGTCCCACTTCAGGCTTCAGTGGCCAAACATAACATACAGTCGTTTCCACTGTTCCGATAAAGTCGTATATAAGTGGCAGTATGTACAGGCCGAAAAAACAACATACAAAGAATAAAAATATTTTTCCTGATATTCTTTTAATCAGCCTTCGAAACATGGCCCTAATGAATAGAATGCAGAACACTATAATTGGTAGATAAATAACCCATTGGTAAAGTTCTGCTGGCGGATTCTGTTGGGACTGTCTTGCCATTTTCGCAAGTAACTCTTCTCTCGCCTGTCTCGCCTGTATCTCGTCTATCCTCAGTCTCTCAAACATTTCCTCTGTTTGTATTTTCTTTCTCTCCATCATTTCGGCCCTCATATCCATCTGTAGGTTTGAAAGCCTGTTATGCGGGGTTTCCATTTTTGTAACCATTCCTGAGAGCATCAGGAATTGAAGAAGGAATTGAATCACCATCCTGCAAAACAGAGAGAAGAGAACATTGTTATTATTGGTGCTTTATACCCCAGAAAATTAAAGAATCGCTACATAGCAATTGTGTGATTACCACATCTAAGAATTGGTAAGCTGCAATATAAAAAATGTTTGATTTTATATATATATATATATATATATATATATATATATATATATATACACACACACACACACACACACACACACACACATACACATACACTAGAGCTGCATGATTAATCATTAAAAAATTGTGATTGTCATTCAACCCCCCTCACTATTTGAATACAGCATTTCCCCAATTCATGTTAAACAAGTGCAGAGCCATTCTCTGCTCAGAGCTGTCAAAAATAAAAAAACTCAGCTAGCAAATGTTTATCAACAGCGATTAAGAGAAACAATGTATCACTTGGTTCTTTTAGAATCGATCAAAGGAATGAACTTTTATAACACTTGTTGCTTACATGTTCAATTCTGTATTTTTTTTTTTGCTAGAAAATGACTTAGAACCCAAACATTATCTATATATTTTTAGCGGAGACCCAAGAGCATACAATGGAGATCGTTGCAATATTTTATGTCACACTGTATTTGCGCAGGGGTCTTCCAAAAGCAATTTTTTAGGAAGAAATACTTCAATGGAAGAAAATAATAACTAAACAGTAAAGTTAGACTAATTTGTTATCTTTATTCTAAGCAAAAAAAAATTGTGATTCCCATTTCATCCAGAATAGTGCAGCTCTAATATACACACAGCTGCTCAGCTATGGCATGCTTAGGAAAAGGGTTGGTCATACTGGAGGGAAAATTCAATTTCTGCTGAGACATTTGTCAGTTGCAGGGATGAGAACAGCCTGAGATGTAACAGAAAGTTCTGTAGAGAATGAATGTAATGAAATCCCCTGAGACTCACTTAGAAACTGTCCATGGAATAAACATATGAAGAAATGGATTGACCCTACAAGATGTGTACAATGTCCTGTTTAATAATAATAATATAGAAAGTATAGAGGGACTTACTTGATTTTTAGGTCTGTAGAATAAAGTAAAGTTAAATCTAAATCCGGTGAGTGAAGCCCACAAAGGTAAAATACAGAAATTCGCAGTAATCTACCAAATTGGTAAAAGTAAATCGCAGTCAGTAGTAGTAGCTGATCCCTCTGTAAGAAGTGATGCTGCTCTGTCCAGTGACTAATGAATACTGATATGCTCTCTGCCTCTGAGCAGTTCAAATACCTTCCAACTGCCAGAGCCTGATGACATCACAGTGTGTTGCCATGGTAACCATTTTTTTTTATACCACTGTTGTTTCCACCACTCTTAGGGACCGTTCAAATCTGCGCATTGCAGAAAAAACGTGAAAAGTGTAGATTGTAAATCTGTGCCAGGAAATGTCATTTGGCACATGAACTTTAGAATCATGTGTCCATGGAATAAACATATGAAGAAATGGATTGATCCTATAAGATGTGTACAATGGCCTGTATAATAATAATAATAATAATATAGAAAGTATAGAGGGACTTACTTGTTTTTTAGGTCCGTAGAATAAAGTAAAGTTAAATCTAAATCCGGTGAGTGAAGCCCACAAAGGTAAAATACAGAAATTCGCAGTAATCTACCAAATTGGTAAAAGTAAATCGCAGTCAGTAGTAGTAGCTGATCCCTCTGTAAGAAGTGATGCTGCTCTGTCCAGTGACTAATGAATACTGATATGCTCTCTGCCTCTGAGCAGTTCAAATACCTTCCAACTGCCAGAGCCTGATGACATCACGGTATGTTGCCATGGTAACCATTTTTTTTAAACCACTGTTGTTTCCACCACTCTTAGGGACCGTTCAAATCTGCGCATTGCAGGAAAAACGTGAAGAGTGCACATTGCCAGGAAATGTCAGTTGGCACATGACCTTTAGAATCTGCTTGTTGAAGGACAGTACAGGAAGTAAGGGACCGGACACAATTTACAGTCAAATCAATTGGCTTTAACACAACACACATTAAAGTGGAGCTCCACCCACATTTTCATCTCCTCCTCTGCATCCCTCACTAAACTGTGCTCTGTAAAACGAATTGGATATTTATTTTTTCTCAGCACCTTCTGTATATCTTCTGTATTCATTCTTCACTTCCTCCTCCCTGGCCGCGGCCCATGGCGTCATTTCCGGTTTGCAATGCCTCCTGGGAGATGAGTGTCATCAATCAATAGGCATTGCTGGGCTGTAACATCGCGTGATTTGCAAACCAGGCTTCTGTTGCCATGGTTACCAAAGCTTCTTCTACACAGTGTGGGGGAGGGGCTGGAGAATCTCAGCTCTGATTACATACAGAGCCCGGGGGAATGCACAGCCACACCATTACTAATCATTTCTAATAGAGGACTATGAGGGGCAACAGGATGGGGCAGCTTTGATGGGGGGCAGTATTATGGGGCAATTTTGATGGGGTAGTTTTGATGGGGCAATTTTAATGGTGGGAAATTTGATGAGGGCATTTTGATGGGGCAATAGGATGGGGAAATTTTGATGGGGCAATATGCTGCAGTTTTGATGGGGCAGTTTGATGGGGCAGTTTTAATGGGGCATATTTTTATGGAGCCATTTTGATGGTGGCAATATGATGGTGCAGTTTTGATGGGGCAAATTTGTTGGGGGCAATAGGATTGGGCAATGGGCGGATGGGGAACGACAGGATGGGGCAGTTTTTATGGTGCAATATGATGGGGCAGTTTTGCTGGTGGAAATTGGGGGGGTAGTAATCAATGGTGCAAAAATACAAAACTAAAATACATTAAGCATGAGGATTATGGGGACATTTTTATGGGGGGATTTTGGGGGAATTTTTTATGGGGTAATTTGATGGGGCAATTTTTAATGGGGACATTTTGATGGGGCAATATGCTGCAGTTAAAAAATGTAATTAAAGTTAATAAAAGACCTGTGTGAAAAGGTAATTACATTTTTAAAAATGTTTTATAATTTACATCCTTTTGCAGGAGCTTTTTATATTTATATATTTATATATCATTGTTAAATGTAGAAAAAAAAAAATATATATATAAAGTAACACGGTTAATGAGTGTTTCGCAATACGAGCACAGCATTTTTTTTTTGTAAATGTAGATAAACTTCCTGGTTCCCTGGAGGGTGTTTGGCCTGAGGTGGTGGGGGGGGGGAATACAGGAAGAGATACAGTCTGGCTTCAGATGCCCACACATGAGATGGCCACGGCCTGCTGGAACTTACAAAAGTAAGAAATCAATGGTGCAAAAATACAAAACTAAAATACATTAAGCATGAGGATTATAGGGACATTTTTATCTAAAAAGTAAAATTTCGTCCGGAACTCCGCTTTAACATGTAACACAGGTGTACATTTATTAACATACAAGTTTCCTGTTTCACTGTAAAAATTGACAAATAAGAGTTAAAAAATGTAATTAAAGTTAATAAAAGACCTGTGTGAGAGTGATCATTCATAAATAAAAGTGTTTTATATATTTACATCAGGACATTCTTGTCATACTTGTAACTGAGTGAATTTATATAGCCATAAAAACATCGACTTACAAGTGTCACTGAAAAAAAAAAAAAATATATAAATACAGTGGAACCTCAGATTGCGAGTAACACGGTTAATGAGTGTTTCGCAATACGAGCACTGCATTTTTTTTTTTTTTTCGCAACACGAGCAGGCTTCAAGCCACAGTGGTGTGCAGTACCGCGTTTGGCCTGAGGTGGGGGGGGGGGGGGGGGGTCGCCGGAGTCAATTAGCGTCGTTCGGAAATGCTCGGAAAGACTCGGAAATACTCCATTCCCGAGCCTTTCCGAGGTTTTCCAAGGTCAGTCGAGCTGTCCTCGGGCCTTTCCGTGTGTTCCCCACCTCTGGCCACATGCGGTATTGCATGCCATTGAAGTCAATGCAGAACAAATTATTTTAGTTTCTATTGACTTCAATGGGGAAACTCGCTTTGATAATACTTTGGATTACGAGCATTCTCCGGGAACGGATTATGCTCGTAATCCAAGGTTCCACTCTATATATATATATACACACACTGTGTATATGTGTGTGTGTGTGTATATATATATATATATATATATATATATATATATATATATATACACATACACACATCACCGGAAGATTTAACCCCCTTCTTTAACAGCCCATTTTTTACAATACGGCACTACGTTACATTAACTGACAATTACACGGTCATGCAAAACTGAACCCAAATAAAATTGATATCCTTTTTTTCCCCCACAAATAGAGCTTTCTTTTGGTAGTATTTGGTCACTTCTGCCGTTTTTAATTTGAATCAATGAACTACCACAGTGCTCAACAGCATCATGGTAGTTCTTTAAGAACTACAAGTTGACAGCTGAAAAGGATGTTGGGACTTGTAGTTCATTCATTCACAGAACACTGTGAATGAATGGCGCGGCCGTGTTGTTGTTTTCACAAAGTGACAGCTAGTACAGGGAACTTCTCCCTGTAGACGATGAGACACCGCTCGCAGCCTGATGCCGTCACCAGCTGCACATCGAGACAAGGTAAGTGCAGAGGGCAGGCAGGGGGCACAGTGGCAGCACTTGGAGGGGCACTTAAAGGGGCACTCTGGCAGCACTTAAAGGGGCACTCTGGCAGCACTTGAGGGGCACTCTGGCAGCACTTGGAGGGGCACTCTGGCAGCACTTGGAGGGGCACTCTGGCAGCACTTAAAGGGGCACTCTGGCAGCACTTAAAGGGGCACTCTGGCAGCACTGGAGGGGCACTCTGGCAGCACTTGGAGGGGCACTCTGGCAGCACTTGGAGGGGCACTCTGGCAGCACTTGGAGGGGCACTCTGGCAGCACTTGGAGGGGCACTCTGGCAGCACTTGGAGGGGCACTCTGGCAGCACTTGAAGGGGCACTCTGGCAGCACTTGATGGGGCACTCTGGCAGCACTTGAAGGGGCACTCTGGCAGCGTTTGATGGCACAGTGAGGCTGTTTGTTTGCGCCCCCCCAAAAATTTTGAGCACCAGCCGCCACTGCCCTGTACTGCTGTCACAGGGAGAGAAAGCAGTGGGAACGTGTTACACCCTAAAAACAGGTGGAAGATGTAACATGTTCCCAAAGGTGAACTTATCCTTTAATTCATTTTTAATATTCAGGAGCCTGACATCTATCAGTGGCAGGCCGAGCACTGGTTTTGGCCCGGTTCACACTGGTGGGACATAAGCTCCGGCTTTGGGAGCACATGTCGCATGACGTGTACAGATCAATGGTTCCCTATGAGAGCCGTCTTAACTGGGCCGACACAAGTCAGTCCGACTTTAGAAAAGGTTCCTCCACTACTTTGGTCCAACTTTGGTCAGTTTTCAGACCATTCGATATCATTGAAGTTGGATCAAAGTCAGATCCTTGTCCTAACTATCCGACTTATAGCATCCGGGATGGTGATTACAGCAGCAGGAAAATTAATTTATGTTACGCTGGGATTGTTTTGATTGGTCAAAAGACAAGTCGGACTATCTGAAAGTCGGAGAAAAATTGTATCCTGTTCATTTAAGTCGAATAGAAGTAGGATCGATGTCGCAGGGCAAAGTAGGATGACAGTTGTACAACAGTAGTGCCGTACCAGTGTGAACCCGGCCTAAAGTCTTGTAGTTTTCATTCTCTGACTGTCCTATAGGCTGCCTGACCCCTGACCATCTGTCTGGACAGTGCTAATTGAACCTGTGCTGATCACATACAAAAAAAAACTAGCAATACACACCAAACTGAGCATGTACATAGTGCCTCCCAGGACTCTGTGCTATAAGCAGATGGATTGGGGACAGTAAAAGAAGGGGAGGATCAGGTAAGACAGGATCAAACAACCTTTTTACACAATGCACAGGATTAACCCCTTCAGTTCCACAGTGAGTATAACAAGCATGCTTTACTGCAGGGGTGCCAACCAGTGGCCCGGGGGCCACATGTGGCCCGCGGAGCCCTCTGATGTGGCCCTCGACCTCCTGCTCTAAGATGGCAGGTTGGCAAGCCCAGATCACGGGTTGCCGTCCTGCCATCCCAGAGCAGCAGTTTTGTGAATGAAGCCGCTGGTAGTGGAAGCAAGTGGCTGCGGAGCAGAGCCACATAAGCCAATGCTTCCTGTATAGCGCCCACTCCTGTCACAGGCGGAGTGATACCAAATGCACTCTGCCTGGGACAGCAACAGCCAGCGATACCAGAATGGAAGACGGTTATTAAAGGTAAGTTTACTACTAAATTTACAGTATATATGGATATATCTGTTTTGCAGTGGTTACTGGGCTGCTTTCAAACTGATCCGCAGGTGCAGTGCAGCTGCGGGTTACCTGCATTGAGCCATAGACCTGTTATTACCTGCGGGTTTATTGCACCTTAAGAAAGTGCGCCACACCTGCAGGATATAATAAAAGTTTACGGCAAAGTGCAGCTAACCCGCAGAAAATCCACAGGTTCACTGCGCTGCACCCGCGGTTTGGGCAAATTGCACATGATTGGTCCGACCCAATCGGACTATTCACCTCTATGGAGCAGCAGATGTAAACAGACTTGTGTCTGTTTACACCCGCCTACCTAAAAAAAATAGAAAGGGATCTGGCCCTTCTGGGCGAATCGGATTGGATCAGAGGGCCCATAGAGTAGTGGACAGGCGGCAGGCCTGGTGCAGGGGGGGGGGATGTGGGCCTACCAAGGAGAGGATCCCCAGGAGGCAGTGCTTCAGCAGCCTCAACGGCCCTAGCATCGCCACACGAGATGGGGGGAAGTAGGAACACTGGGGGGAGGGCTGGAAAAGGGAAGAAGATGGCCGAGGCAACAGGCTCTTCAAGTAACGCGTCCCCCCCCGCGTCCCCCCCAGCAGCTCTGCACGAGCAGGGGGGTGGGGATTCACAGGCCACTCGGGCAACGGCCAGGAGGGGGGCATCGGCCCCCAGACGTGCCTTTACAGCGAATCCCCCGGCGGCTCTGCACGAGTCGGGGGGAGAGGACAGAAGGGCCAGGGGAGCATCGGCGAGAGGGGGGAGGGGGTCTCACACGGCAGCGGGTGGGAGGGATGGCGGGGCACCACCAGCCAGCGGAGCAGGGAATCAGGTCAGCAGGAGCGGAGCCCGTACCGGCCCACCTGCACGGGGGAGTTCGGTTCAGACGGGAAGCGGCGTGCAGCGAGACAGAGGTGCGGGTGGAAGGAGACATGCTACTCACCGGAGCCCCTCTCCGAGGGAGCGTTCCTTGTCTTGTGCGCAGGAGGAAGAATCTCGGTCGGAAGGAGAATTGTCCGAAGAGGAGGAGGAGGAGCTCAGTCGCCCTATCCCGCCGGTGGAGGCTCGTGCAGCGGCTGTGGGACCCCCGCCCGGTCAGCCCGGTAAGTCCACTGACAACAGTGCTTTTGTTAAAGTTTTACAGTCATTGATGGGTGTGGGTACTAGTGGGGAGAGCCCAGGGCCGTCTCCCGCGCCGTTGTTGGCAGTAACGGACCAACCGCGAGCGGTGAGCGGGAGGGCGGAGAGTGGGTCGGGGCAGATACAGGAATTGCTAGAGGGATTGAGGGTGTTGATAGGCCGTTTTGGTAATAGGGGTGAGGCACCAGAAGGTGGGGTAAATTCGAGAGCTGGTGGAACAGAGGCGGGGGCGGCCGCCGGGTGTGGGGTGGTAGCTGACGCTACGTCAGACAGTCAGATTGCCTCGGTGGAAGGGGGAACGGACAAGGTAAGTGAGACGGAAAAGGGGACGAAGGAACTGACGGCGAGGGACGACATTGTGCGCATGGCGGATGCAGCAAAATGCGAGGTATACGTCTGTTTTGAGGGACCCCTGGGGGCTCACTTAAAACAGGAGGTCAGGGAGAAGATTTGGAAAGGGGAGTACGTGGAGATTTTCTCCTTGCTGCCCCTGGAAAAATTCAACCTTGATAGGGTTAAACCGGATAGCAGTAAAAAAGACGATGAAGAAAAGAGGAGGTATAGGCTGATTCCCCGGACTTTCGCCAATTGGCTACAGGCGTTCGCTATATTGGCGGGGGTGATTGGAGAGAAGAACCCCGAACATTGTTCGGCGTTGTTCTGTTACATGGACGCCATCGGGGAAGCATATCGGGTTTACGGGGGAACGGCGTGGTTACGGTACGACGAGCAGTTCCGACAGCGCAGGACGGTCCGGCCGGCATTGCGGTGGGACCACAAAGATATCAGCCTTTGGATGAAGCTGATGGCGTCTGCCAAGACGCCGGCACAGACATTTCAAGGGGGGGCCGGAGGTAGCCATTCCTCGGGATCTCCGGCCGGAAAGAAGTGGGGAGTGTGTTGGCAGTACAATGAGGGGGCCTGTAAATTTGGGGGAACATGTAAATTTAAACATGAATGCTCAGGTTGCGGGGGGGGGGCCACACACTCGCCAGATGTTTTAAAAAGGGCAAGCGGGCTGGAGATTTTGGGCATAAGAGGGACGACGCCGGTGATTTGGGAAAGGATGCAGCCTTTTCTAAATAGGTACCCGGATAGAGCGGCGGCGTTATTGTTGAGCAGGGGGTTCAAGGAAGGTTTCAAGATACCATGCTCATTGTCAGCGGTTCCACCACTGGCCAAAAACTTGAAATCAGCCTTGCAACACCCTGAAGTAGTGTCTGAGAAACTGGCCAAAGAAGTGGGGTTGGGCAGGATGGCGGGACCATTTGAGGTCAAGCCGTTGGAAGATTTGGTAGTGTCCCCGTTAGGGGTGGTACCCAAGAAAGAGCCGAATAAGTTTAGGCTCATTCATCATTTATCGTTTCCCAAAGGGGGTTCGGTCAATGATTTTATAGACCCGGAAGCGTGCACGGTATCGTACACGTCATTTGATGCCGCGGTACGTTGGGTGAGGAGGTATGGAAGAGGGGCGCTTATGGCGAAATCTGACGTGGAGGCAGCATTTCGGCTCTTACCAGTGCATCCGGAGAGTTTTAGGTTGTTGGGATGTTGTTGGGAGGGAAAGTTTTACGTAGATCGGTGTTTACCGATGGGGTGTTCCATTTCTTGCGCCATGTTCGAGGCGTTTAGTTCCTTTTTGGAATGGGTAGTGAGGGATGTTACAGGGATTGATTCCGTCATCCACTATTTGGATGATTTTTTGTGCCGGCTTCCAATGTGTGTGCGATATTGTTGTCCACGTTGCAGCACATTGCGGACAAATTTCAGGTGCCGTTGGCAGCTGATAAAACGGAGGGCCCACGTACAGAGTTGAGTTTTTTAGGCATAGTGATAGATTCCATGGCCATGGAATGTAGGTTGCCGGAAGAAAAGGTAGTGGATCTGAGGAATTTGGTGGAAAAAACCTATGGATGTAAAAAGGTTCAGTTGCGCACGCTACAATCCTTGTTGGGGAAGTTAAATTTCGCGTGTAGAATTATTCCTATGGGGAGGATATTTTGTAGACGGTTGTCGGCAGCGACTAGGTGTGTGCGGGCGCCCACGCATTTCATTAGGTTGAACAAGGAGCATAAAGAGGACCTACGGATATGGGATCAGTTCCTGGAAGGGTACAACGGTAGGGCTGTTTGGATGTCGGGACCGGTCAGTAACTTCGATGTGGAGTTGGTGACGGACGCCGCGGGATCTACAGGCTATGGGGCTTTCTTTCAGGGACAATGGAGTGCGGAACCCTGGCCGCAGTCGTGGGTGGAATTAGGTTTTCAGAAAAATTTGGTACTCCTGGAACTGTTTCCGGTGGTTCTGGCGTTAGAGTTGTGGGGTGAATCTTGCAGGAACCTCAAGTTGAGGTTGAACTGCGACAATATGGGGGTGGTACAGGTGATCAACAACATGTCGGCAGCTTCACCGCCGGTTATACGGTTGATGCGGCAGCTGGTGCTGCGGTGCATGCGGTTGAACATCTTTCTGTATGCTGTTCATATTCCGGGTAGAGAGAACACGTTAGCTGATGCCTTGTCTCGCTTTCAGTGGGACAAGTTCAGGGAGCTGGCACCGGCAGCACGAGCGGAGGGTGTTCCATGCCCGGGCTGGATGTGGGAGTTAGCATTGAAACCACGGCGGATTGGATCCGGAGGTCTGTAAGTGAGTCAACATGGTCTGCATACTCCAAGGTGTGGGGGGAATGGACTGACCTTCAGTCCGTAGCTAAGTCCGGGGGGGAGGATCCGGGGGACAGGTTGTTGTTACTTGATCTGGTGGCAAGGGACATGGAAGTGGGAAAATCAGTATCTGCGATTGAAAAGAGGATGGCGGGGCTCGCGTTTTGGTTCAAATTGAGGAGAAGGGAAGATGTGACGAAGGACTTCTGGGTGAAGCAGGCTATTAAGGGGTATAGGAAATCGCATAAGAGTAAGGATAAGCGGCGCCCTATCACATTTAATAACTTGGTAGACATAGGGGGGCAGCTTATGGGGGTGTGCCAATCGGGATACGAGGTGAACTTGTTTTTAGCAGCGTTTGCTTTAGCATTCTTTGGGGCATTTAGGATTGGGGAGTTGGTCAGTCCCTCAAAAAAGGTGGCGGGTGGTTTGTTGGTGCAGGATGTGGAATTGAGGGACGATAGGATCAATGTCAGGTTGAGAAGATCGAAAACGGACCAAAGTGGAAAAGGGACGCAGGTGAGTTTGTATGCAATACAAGGTTGTGGGGTTTGCCCGGTGCTGACGGTGACAAAGTTTTTGACAAAAAGACCGGGGGGGGAAGGGCCATTGTTATTACATGAGGATGGACGGTACTTATCCAAATTTCAATTCGTGGCAGTGCTGCGAAAGTGTTTGGGGATGTTGGGTTTGGACAGTCACGCCTACGCCTCACACTCCTTCCGTATTGGGGCGGCTACAGAAGCTGCCAGGTACGGGTTGGATGAGGTGGATGTGCAAAAGTTGGGGAGATGGGAATCGCAGCGGTTCCGCAGTTATATTCGGCCACAGTTGGTGTATGAATAAAAAAAAAAAAAAAAAAAAAATGTTTTTATAAGTTGGTGTGAGGTGGGTACAGTTCGGGGGTGCAGCATAAAGTTGAATTATTATGTGGGTTGTGTTGGTAATGCTGTGCTTGTTATTACAGATGCGGGGCGACAGCTCCTCGTATGGATCCTCGGGCATTCGTACGTGTGCTGGGGTGCCAGGAGGGGGGACGTGAGACCAGGTGGGAGACAGCTGGGTATCTCCAGGAGGGAGGCAGTTATCCGGTGGTTAGGTAGGCCGGGCATGATGTGGGGCAGGGTGGTGCCGGAGGTGGAGAGGTACGCTTGGTTGGACCGACCACCTGATGTGCTGGTCATTCATGCCGGCGGTAATGATTTGGGGGTGAGGACGGTGAGGGACTTAATAGCGGATATTAAGGCAGACATTATGTTCCTCCGCGCCACTTTCCCTGGGACCATGTTGATATGGTCCGATATGGTGGCAAGGACGTCGTGGCGCATGGCCAGATCCGTGTACAGGCTGAACAAAGCCCGGATCAGGATAAATAAAGTGGTGGGACGGTTTCTAGCATGGCAAGGTGGCCTAGTAATTCGCCATCGGGAGTTGGAGGTTAACGTGGGGATGTATCTGAGACGGGATGGTGTACATCTGACGGATGTGGGGATAGACCTATGGTCATTGGGACTGCAGGAGGGAATTCAGGCGGCCCTGCGGGTGTGGAGGTGCCATCAAGGGTGAGGGGTCTCCCTTTTCAGGCTGTGGCGTTGGTTATTTTGTTGGTCAGTGACGGCAGCTGTTATAGAGGTGGTAAGTGTGTGGGGGGCTCATCAATAGATGGCCCCTCCTTGTTACATCAAACGTTGTTGATGTTTATGGTTATTGTGCACTGCGGGAATGTTGGTTATCAGGGTGGTACGGTAGAGACCCAAGGGTTTCTTTATCTCCCGCAGTGCCCCCTGTTGTTGATATCAGTGATATCAGGTTTGTGCTTTAAGCATTGTTGCTCCGTCACTGACCAATAAATATGGGGGTTTAACCTGTTTTGTTTTCTTTTCAGCAGGGGTCTGAAAGGGTTAATGTTATGGTGTTATTTATGTTATTTATGTTTTATTTATTATAATAAGAAAATTGGAGTTCTTATTTTGGTATTTTGGTATTTTTAATAAATTAGCTGTTATGGCCATTTAACTCCATAACTGGTGTGGTCTCTTATTTATTAAGTAAGAAATTATATGGAGTAAGATGGTTCCAGCTAGGGGGTTAACCACTTCAGCCCCGGACCATTTGGCAGCCAAAGGACCAGAGGTCTTTTTTCAATTTCGCACTGCACTACTTTAACTGGTAATTGCGCGGTCATGCAATTTTGTAACCAAACGAAATTTGCGTCCTTTTCTTCCCACAAATAGAGCTTTCTTTTGATGGTATTTGATTGCCTCTGTGATTTTTATTTTTTGCGCTATAAACGGAAAAAGACCGCAAATTTTGAAAAAAAAAGATATTTTCTACTTTTTGTTATAAGAAAAATCCAATAAACTCAATTTTAGTCAAACATTTGGGCCAAAATGTATTCAGCCACATGTCTTTAGTAAAAAAAATGCCAATAAGCGTATATTTATTGGTTTGCGCAAAAGTTATAGCGTCTACAAACTAGAGTACATTTTCTGGCATTTACACCGCTTTTAATTTATGACTGCCTATCTCATTTCTTGAGGTGCTAAAATGGCAGGGAAGTACAAAACCCCCCCAAATGACCCCATTTTGGAAAGTAGACACCCCAAGCTATTTGCTGAGAGGCATGTTGAGCCCATTGAATATTTTTTTTTTTAGTCCCAAGTGATTGAATAAAGACAAAAAAAAAAAAAAAAAAAAAATTTTTCATAAAGTTGTCACTAAATGATATATTGCTCACACATGCCATGGTTATATGTGGAGATGCACCCCAAAATACATTTTGCTGCTTCTCCCGAGTATGGGGATACCACATGTGTGGGACTTTTTGGGAGCCTAGCCGCGCACGGGGCCCCGAAACCCAATCAACGCCTTCAGGGTTTCTAAGGGTGCAAATTTTTGATTTCACTCCTCACTACCTATCACAGTTTCGAAGGCCATAAAATGCCAAAATAGCACAAAACCCCCCCAAAATGACCCCATTTTGGAAAGTAGACACCCCAAGCTATTTGCTGAGAGGCATGTTGAGTACATGGAATATTTTATATTTTGCCACAAGTTGCGGGAATATTACAAACTTTTTTTTTTTTGCCCAAAGTTGTCACTAAATGATATATTGCACACACATGCCATGGGCATATGTGGAATTACACCCCAAAATACATTCTGCTGCTTCTCCTGAGTATGGGGATACCACATGTGTGGGACTTTTTGGGAGCCTATCCGCATACGGGACCCCGAAAACCAAGCACCGCCTTCAGGATTTCTAAGGGCATAAATTTTTGATTTCACTCCTCACTACCTATCACTACCTATCACAGTTTTGAAGGCCATAAAATGCCAAGATGGCACAAAACCCCCCCAAATGACCCCATTTTGGAAAGTAGACACCCCAAGCTATTTGCTGAGAGGCATGTTGAGCCCATTGAATATTTTTTTTTTTTTTAGTCCCAAGTGATTGAATAAAGACAAAAAAAAAAAAAATGTATTCAAAAAGTTGTCACTAAATGATATATTGCTCACACATGCCATGGTTATATGTGGAATTGCACCCCAAAATACATTTTGCTGCTTCTCCTGAGTATGGGGATACCACATGTGTGGGACTTTTTGGGAGCCTAGCCGCGTACGGGGCCCCGAAACCCAAGCACCGCCTTCAGCATTTCTAAGGGTGCAAATTTTTGATTTCACTCCTCACTACCTATCACAGTTTCGAAGGCCATAAAATGCCAAAATAGCACAAAAACCCCCCAAATGACCCCATTTTGGAAAGTAGACACCCCAAGCTTTTTGCTGAGAGGCATGTTGAGTACATGGAATATTTTATATTTTGCCACAAGTTGCGGGAATATTACAAACTTTTTATTTTTTCCCCAAAGTTGTCACTAAATGATATATTGCCCACACATGCCATGGGCATATGTGGAATTACACCCCAAAATACATTCTGCTGCTTCTCCTGAGTACGGGGATACCACATGTGTGGGACTTTTTGGGAGCCTATCCGCATACGGGACCCCGAAAACCAAGCACCGCTTTCAGGATTTCTAAGGGCATAAATTTTTGATTTCACTCCTCACTACCTATCACTACCTATCACAGTTTTGAAGACCATAAAATGCCAAGATGGCACAAAACCCCCCCCCAAATTACCCCATTTTGGAAAGTAGACACCCCAAGCTATTTGCTGAGAGGCATGTTGAGCCCATTGAATATTTTTTTTTTTAGTCCCAAGTGATTGAATAAAGACAAAAAAAATAAATAAAAAAAAAAATTTATTCAAAAAGTTGTCACTAAATGATATATTGCTCACACATGCCATGGTTATATGTGGAATTGCACCCCAAAATACATTTTGCTGCTTCTCCTGAGTATGGGGATACCACATGTGTGGGACTTTTTGGGAGCCTAGCCGCGTACGGGGCCCCGAAACCCAAGCACCGCCTTCAGCATTTCTAAGGGTGCAAATTTTTGATTTCACTCCTCACTACCTATCACAGTTTCGAAGGCCATAAAATGCCAAAATAGCACAAAACCCCCCCAAATGACCCCATTTTGGAAAGTAGACACCCCAAGCTATTTGTTGAGAGGCATGGTGAGTATTTTACAGCTCTCATGTGTTTTTGAAAATGAAGAAAGTAAAGAAAAAAAACATTTTTTTTTTTTTTTTTTCAATTTTCAAAACTTTGTGACAAAAAGCGAGATCTGCAAAATACTCACCATACCTCTCAGCAAATAGCTTGGGGTGTCTACTTTCCAAAATGGGGTCATTTGGGGGTGGTTTGTGCCATCTGGGCATTCCATGGCCTCCGAAACTGTGATTGGCAGTGAGGAGTGAAATAAAAAAATTACACCCTTAGAAAGCCTGAAGGCGGTGCTTGGATTTTGGGGTCCCGTACGCGGCTAGGCTCCCAAAAAGTCCCACACATGTGGTATCCCCGTACTCAGGAGAAGCAACAGAATGTATTTTGGGGTGTATTTCCACATATGCCCATGGCATGTTTGAGCAATATATCATTTAGTGACAACTTTTTGTAAAAAAAAAAATATTATTTTTTTTTTTTTTCATTATTCAATCTCTTGGGACCAAAAAAAAAAATATTTAATGGGCTCAACATTGCTCTCAGCAAATAGCTTGGGGTGTCTACTTTCCAAAATGGGGTCATTTGGGGGGGGGGGGGTTTGAACTGTCCTGGCATTTTATGCACAACATTTAGAAGCCTATGTCACACGTCACCCACTCTTCTAACCACTTGAAGATAAAGCCCTTTCTGACACTTTTTGTTTACATGAAAACATTTTTTTTTTTTTGCAAGAAAATTACGTTGAACCCCCAAACACTATATATATTGTTAAAGCAAAGGCCCTACAGATTAAAATGGTGGGTGTTGCATTTTTTTTTCCACACAGTATTTGCGCAGCGATTTTTCAAACGCATTTTTTGTGGAAAAAATACACTTTTTTTTATTTTAATGCACTAAAACACACTATATTGCTCAAATTTTTGATGAAATAAAAAATATGATCTTAGGCCGAGTACATGGATACCAAACATGACATGCTTTAAAATTGCGCACAAACACGCAGTGGCGACAAACTACATACATTTTTAAAAGCCTTTAAAAGCCTTTACAGGTTACCACATTAGATTCACGGAGGAGGTCTACTGCTAAAATTACTGCCCTCGATCTGACCTTCGCGGTGATACCTCACATGCATGGTGCAATTGCTGTTTACATATGACGCCAGACCAACGCTTGTGTTCGCCTTTGCGCAAGAGAAGGGGGGGCAGGGGTGCTTTTTTTTATTTATTTTTTTTTTTTTTTTTCTTTTTATTTAGCTTTTTTATTTTATTTTTAAACTGTTCCTTCCATTTTTTTTTTCTTAGTTATCATTTTTATTGTTATCGCAGGGAATGTAAATATCCCCTATGATAGCAATAGGCAGTGACAGGTACTCTTTTTTTGAAAAAAAGGGTCTATTAGACCCTAGATCTTTCCTCTGCCCTCAAAGCATCTGACCACACCAAGATCGGTGTGATAAAATGCTTTCCCAATGGTGCGGTGGGTATGCCCACCATTAGAATACCTCCCTTCATCCACCCACTTCTAATGATGGGCATACATGCACCATTTATATATGCCGAAGCATGGGGGCATCCTCCCGCAAAAAAGTTATGCCACGTACACATGGTCGGACTTTTTTCGACCATATGTACGTGGCATTAGGAGCAAAATCGCTCCTCCGCCCTCTGCTGCCCCCATGCTTCGGCATATATGCTCTTTTTTTTTTCTTTTTTTTACTGTGGTGGTGAAATCACCTCCTACAGCGTTGGAGTCGCGGCTTTATGTATCGTGGGAGCAAACGCTGTTGCTGTCAAGATAAATAAATCCACGCTGCAACTGAATGGCGTACCTGCTAAGCAAATAATGGTTAACATTAAAACAAAGTAACATTACAGTATAACAGTAAGACCTTACCATACCATACCTGCAAAGCAAATACCAAAAAAAAAAAAAAACATAGTAAAAAATAAAACATTTTGTTAACGCAAACGGTGCCTAAAATATATATATGCCGAAGCATGGGGGCATCCTCCCGCAAAAAAGTTATGCCACGTACACATGGTCGGACTTTTTTCGACCGTATGTACGTGGCATTAGGAGCAAAATCGCTCCTCCGCCCTCTGCTGCCCCCATGCTTCGGCATATATGCTCTTTTTTTTTAACTGTGGTGGTGAAATCACCTCCTACAGCGTTGGAGTCGTGGCTTTATGTATCGTGGGAGCAAACGCTGTTGCTGTCAAGATAAATAAATCCGCGCTGCAACTGAATGGCGCACCTGAAAACAAAAAAATGGTTAACAATAAAACACAGTAAACAAAATTACATACCTGAAAAGCAAGCATGATAAAACATAATAAAACATTGCAGAATAGAATAGAGTAAAAAAGAGCAACAATAGAGAGAGAGAGAGAGAGAGAGAGAGAGACAATAAAACGACAACTATTTTTGGTTTTTTTATTTTATATTTTTTTTGGGGGGTTTTTTTTTTTTTGTACTTTTTTTTTATTTTTTTTTTTACACTTTTTTTTTTAAACTATAACTATAATTTTAACTGTAACGGTCGGGTCTCAAAATGCGATGGCATTCTTGAGACCCTGTAACTATAATTTTAACTAACGGTCGGGTCTCAAAATGCGATGGCATTCTTGAGACCCTGTGAAAGTGTATCCTAGCCTGTGAAATGCTGTACCCTACGCTAAAACCTCACTAGTGAGTGGTAGCGTTCAAAACATTCACCAATGCAGAGACCAGGATTGTCAGGACAGCGTGGACAATAATAACGGGTGTCACGCCTACATCCGCGCTTGGTACAGACACGACATCTTTTTTGGGGGGCTCGTTGGGTAGGGGTACTCGGGAGGACATAAGGGTAATGCCTCTCATACAGCCGGCTAACTGCATTTGGTTCGGAATGGTGAGGTGCAGAACCGTCTGGAAACAGAAGGTCTGTGAGAACCTCTTCCAGGAATTCAAGGAAGGGTAACCTCCCGCCTGAAGCTCCGTATAGCACATGAGCATTCAGAAAAGCCAATTGGAACAAATAAATAGACACTTTTTTGTACCAGCGTCTAGCCTTACGGACAACTAGGTACGGCGCCAACAACTGGTCGTTGAGGTCCACCCCCCCCATATTAAGGTTGTATTCGTGGACACAGAGGGGTTTCGTCACAACACCAGCCGCCGTACGAATTTGGACTGTCGTGTCTGCATGAAGGGAGGTAAGAACGAAAACATTCCTATTATCCCTCCACTTCATAGCGAGCAAGTTATTACACTTCAAGCAGGCTCTCTCCCCCAGCCTAAGAGGGGAATCTACAAGCCGCTGGGGAAAGCCCCGGCGATTAGGTCGCACGGTGCCACATGCTCCAATCTGATGATCAAACAAGTGACTAAACAGTGGCACGCTCGTGTAATAATTGTCCACGTACAAGTGGTACCCCTTTCCGAATAAGGGTGACACCAAGTTCCACACTATCTTGCCAGCGCTCCCTATGTAATCTGGACAGTTCTCCGGCTCTACGTGACTATCTTTTCCCTCATAAACCGAAAAGCTCCACGTATAGCCTGTTGCCCTGTCACAGAGCTTGTAGAGCTTGACCCCGTATCTGGCACGCTTGCTGGGAAGGAACTGTTTGAAAGACAAGCGGCCAGAAAACTTAATCAGGGACTCGTCAACGCAGACAACTTGATTGGGATTAAACAAGGCTGCAAAACGTTGGTTGAAGTGGTTTATGAGGGGCCGAATTTTGTAGAGCCGATCAAATTCAGGGTCTCCACGAGGACGACAGAGTTCATTGTCACTGAAGTGCATGAACCGCAAGATCTGTTCGTATCGTGCCCTGGACATGGAGCGAGAGAACACGGGCATATGGTGGAGCGCGAGGGTGGACCAATAAGACCTCAGCGTCGGGAATTTATGCATGCCCATGTTGATGGAAAGGCCCAGAAAGGACTTAAATTCGGAAACCGTAATTGGTTTCCAATCTCTGGCAAGGGAAGGCACTTGGGGATTAGCGGCGATGTGTTGACCAGCGTATATATTACTTTGGTCCACAATAGATCTATAGAGATCTTCCGTGAAAAACAGCGATAAAAAATCGGATGGCTTAAAATCAGCTGTTTCCACCTGAATACCGGGTTGGCCAGTGAATGGGGGAAGTACGGGTCCTGCAGAAGTGGTGGGCACCCAATCAGGATTGGCGAATTCTGCAGGAAGGACACTATGTGATCGACGGGCCTGCCTTTGTCTTCTTCTTGGTGGCAGCGGGACACTACTTGTGCTTGCCACCTCGCCAGCTTGAACTGCACTTATGGGACTCGCCACGTCACCAAGTGTTACTGCAGTGCTGGTTTGACTACGTCCAGGGTGTACTAGGCCGCTGGTGCTTGCCAGTTCACCAGAAGGAATAGCGGCGCTAGTACTTCTCTGCTCCATACGAGAGACCTGCGGTTCCTGCACCTCAACAACATCAGAAGATCGGGATCGGGTACGCCTGACCTTAGCAGGGACCTCACCTCCGTCGCCAGAGCTATCTGTCATGGAGCCGCTGTCGTCTACTGGGTCGTATTCTGAGCCTGATTCTGACAGATGAGTGACCTCCTCTTCACTATCTGACATACTCAGAAACAAGTAGGCCTGTTCACTAGTGTACTTGCGATTTGCCATTTTGGGCTCTAAATTTAGTAGTACACTAGTGAGATTCACAGGAAAAAAAGCTCCTAGGCTGCTGGCGACTGAATCAAAACGCTACCAAAAAAACTGTTAGCGATCGCAGGGATCAGGCCTGACTCTGCGAACGCTGCAGTTATGTGTGCTTAGTGTTTTGGAAGTGACAGTGATCGATCGATACTGCACTTGGGTGGGCTGGGCTGGGCTGGGCGGAGGGGGAAAACGCAGGTGCTAGCAGGTATCTGGGCTGATCCCGCTAACAATGCGTTTTTTGGAACCCTAAACTGCTGGGACGCTAGTATAGATCTGATCAGATCAGATATTGATCTGTTCAGATACTATACCACTAAGGGAGGTGTATGCTTTGCGCGTGGGTGTTTGCGGTGCTGGCACTAACCTGGGGCGACGCAGACCTTATTTGTCCCTAAAACCTAATTGATATCACCCGCCGGGCGATCAGGGGGTTAAACCGTTATTGGGTAATAAATGGCGGGTGCCCTGACAGTATAAAAAACAAACTATCTAACCAGCGTCACCCGTAACAGTAATACGGTGATCACTGGTGAAAGGGTTAACTAGGGGCAATCAGGGGGTTAAAACCTTTATTAGGCAATATATGGGGGTACCTGACGCTATATAAAAACCTGACGGGGAACCTAAATAACTAAATAACTAACTGGCTAACCAGCGTCACCAGTGACACTTATACTGTGATCACTGGGGAAAGAGTTAACTCTAGGGGCAATCAAGGGGTTAAAACCTTTATTTAGGTTGTAATATGGGGGTACCTGACCTATAAACCTATTTATAATCCTATATAAACCTGGCGGTTACCTAAAAAAAAAAACTGGCTACCTAGCGGCACCAGTGACACTAATAGAGCGATCAGAAAAACGATCGCTTAGTGACACTGGCAAAAGGGGGTGAAAGGGTTACCTAGGGGGCAATCAAGGGGTTAAACCTTTATTGGGGGGGGGAGGGGGCTACCTTAGACCTAAAGGGGCCTAAAACTAACTGCCCTGACAGTTATTACAATCACACTGACACTAAATGCAGTGATCAGTAAATAAATGATCACTGCAATCAGTGACACTGTGACAGGGGGGGCAGGGGGTGATCTGGGGGGTGATCTGGGGGTGACAGGGGGGTGGATTGTGTGCCTAAGTGTCCTGGTGTCAGTGTACTGTTGTGCACTTACTTGCTGTGTCTTCACCGCTCGGCGTCCCGGTCAGAAAGACCGACACGAGGAGCGTGACGTCACTTCCCCTTGCCTGTGTTTACAATTACACAGGCAAGGGAGAATGTGATTCGCCAGGAGCGATCGGGAGGGGGTGGCCAGAAACCACTGGCCGTCCCCTCTTCCCGCATCGCTCCTGACACGATCCCGACCGTCCCCGCCGGCGGAGGGGGGTCCGATCGGACCCCCCAACCGCCTGAAGAATGGCACGTACAGGTACGTCCTTTTGCCTGTACGTGCCATTCTGTTGACGTATATGTACATGGGGCGGTCGGGAAGTGGTTAAGTAAGAAATTATATGGAGTAAGATGGTTCCAGCTAGGGGGTCATATCTGGGCTACACTAGTCATGTGTCCGTGGACACGGACCTGTCAGTGGAGAAATAGTGTCCCATCATTGATGTCAGTGGGAGGAAAAAGTGCCCCATCATTGATGTCAGTGGGAGGAATAGTGCCCCATCATTGGTGTCAGTGGGAGAAATAGTGTCCCATCATTGATGTCAGTGGGAGGAATAGTGTCACCATCATTGATGTCAGTTGGAGGAATAGTGCCCCATCATTGATGTCAGTGGGAGGAATAGTGCCCCGTTATTGATGTCAGTGGGAGAAATAGTGTCCCATCATTGATGTCAGTGGGAGGAAAAGTGCCCCATCATTGATGTCAGTGGGAGGAATAGTGCCCCATCATTGATGTCAGTTGGAGGAATAGTGCCCCATCATTGATGTCAGTGGGAGGAATAGTGCCCCGTTATTGATGTCAGTGGGAGAAATAGTGTCCCATCATTGATGTCAGTGGGAGGAAAAATGCCCCATCATTGATGTCAGTGGGAGGAATAGTGCCCCATCATTGATGTCAGTTGGAGGAATAGTGCCCCATCATTGATGTCAGTGGGAGGAATAGTGCCCCGTTATTGATGTCAGTGGGAGAAATAGTGTCCCATCATTGATGTCAGTGGGATGAATAGTGTCCAATCATTGGTGTCAGTGGGAGAAATAGTGCGCCATCATTGATGTCAGTTGGAGGAATAGTGCGCCATCATTGATGTCAGTTTGAGGAATAGTGCCCCATCATTGGTGTCAGTGGGAGAAATAGTGCCCCATCATTGGTGTCAGTGGGAGGAATAGTGCGCCATCATTGATGTCAGTTGGAGGAATAGTGCCCCATCATTGATGTCAGTGGGAGAAATAGTGCCCCGTTATTGATGTCAGTGGGAGAAATAGTGTCCCATCATTGATGTCAGTGGGAGGAAAATAGTGCCCCATCATTGATGTCAGTGGGAGGAATAGTGTCCAATCATTGATGTCAGTGGAAGGAATAGTGCCCCATCATTGGTGTCAGTGGGAGAAATAGTGTCCCATCATTGATGTCAGTGGGATGAATAGTGTCCAATCATTGGTGTCAGTGGGAGAAATAGTGCCCCATCATTGGTGTCAGTGGGAGAAATAGTGCCCCATCATTGGTGTCAGTGGGAGGAATAGTACCCCACCCATCATTGGAGCACAGGTGTGTCAGGAGGAAGGTGTCTCTGGAAGCTCCTCCAGCTGATCTGTGTGAGAGGGGTGTGGTGGTGAAATCTCTCCCAGCTCTCCTGGCCCCTTTCTGGGGAAGCCATGGAGGCCAGCGGGGCCTCTCCTGCTGGAGGCTCTCAGCCATCTCCTGGGCCGTCGGGTGACATGCCTTCCACTGGGCAAGCTGATCTCTCTACCCCTGGTGAGGACGAAGGTGCGGAAGCCATTCGGGAGCGTGTGGTGACCGGGATAAAGGTCCTAAATAGGGAGAGGGATAAGCTTTACAAGCTTCGAGCGGAGCTGAAGCGTCTGCGAAGGCAGCGTGAGGGCTTATACAGCCAGAAACGTGGATCCATGGATCCGGAGATCCAATTGGCCAAAGTCCGTGTGGACCACCAGGTAGGGTGACCACATTTCCAAACTGCCATTCAGGGACACAAAATATCCAAAAATGGACATGTGTTAAATTGCGCTAAATATTGGCTTAAAGGGGGTGTTGTTAAAGAGAGTATGAGATGACTTATATAGTGCAGAATGTGGTAATGTTAAATAGGGAATGCAGAGTGTATTGTGGTGAGTAGTATGTACAAAAGAGGAGTGCGGAATGTATGGCGGTGGGCAATATGTACAGGAGAGGAGTGCGGAGTGTAGTGCGGAGTGTATGGCCGGGGGTAGTTAGTGGAGAGAGGAGGAAGAGGAGTGCAATACCACCTCCTGATAGTCTGTCAGCCACTGCTATACCATCTTGGTGGTGGGGCACTCTAACGTATGTAAGGGGGCACTCTGGAGGAAGTAAAGGGGCACTCTGGAGGCACTAAGGGGGCACTCTGGAGATTGTAAGGGGGGATGTAAGGGGGCACTCTGGCGGAACTTAATCAGAGCCCCCTTACATCCTCCGGGGTGCCCCCTTACATCCTCTCGATTGCGCCTTACATTCTCCTCCAAAATACCCCCTTACATCCCCCTTCATAGTGGTCAGGGGGGCCGCAGAGTAGTCAGATGGACAGGGGGACCCTGGGATGGACAGGGGGACAGAGGGATGGACAGAGGGACAGAGGGATGGACAGAGGGACAGAGGGGTGGACAGAGGGATGGGCAGGGGGACAGAGGGGTGAACAGGGGGACAGTGGGGTGGGCAGGGGGACAGTGGGATGGGCAGGGGGACAGAGGGATGGGCAGGGGGACAGAGGGATGGGCAGGGGGACAGAGGGATGGGCAGGGGGACAGAGGGATGGGCAGGGGGACAGTGGGATGGACAGGGGGACAGTGGGATGGGCAGGGGGACAGTGGGATGGGCAGGGGGACAGTGGGATGGGCAGGGGGACAGAGGGATGGGCAGGGAGACAGAGGGATGGGCAGGGAGACAGAGGGATGGGCAGGGAGACAGAGGGATGGGCAGGGAGACAGAGGGATGGGCAGGGAGACAGAGGGATGGGCAGGGGGACAGAGGGATGGACAGGGGGACACTTACACATATGGACTTGTCTCTGACTGTCTCCCCGACCTCTTGGTTCTCACTTCTTCCTAGTAGGCTGTTCCCTGAAGCCTGCGCTCTCCCTGCTGGACTGTTCTTCCTCCTCACTGTCCCGGGACAAGGCGACCGTCCCCTCCCGGGAGAACTGGACTGGAGAAGTCTGGCTGCTGGCAATGTGCTCCCCTGTAGCGGCCGCGGGAGTAGTCAGCGGCGGCCCCGGGACTCACTGGCACTAACTGGGCAGTGGACACAGGCTGGATCCTGGTGAGTTGTCGCTCTGGTGTGCCTGGCTGGTCTCTCTCTCTGCTGCTGGCCGGAGGTGGAGAAGGAGAGAGGAGGTGGGTGGACTCGTCTCAGAGTCGGAGGTGCGCTGCTCAGCCATAGGGTGCACTGCCCACGTGTCAGCCGACGTCACTGGTTGCTAGACGCGGGGCAGCCCTAGCCTAGCAACCAGTTCTGCAGATGAGTGTATTCAGTGTAACTATATCAGAGTGGCGGAGGCGGACCGGTTTCTTTTTTTTTTCATTCCGGGACACTGTATTGTCCCGGAACGAAGGTGCCCGGGATACGGGACAAAGATCATAATTAAGGGACAATCCCGGGCAATCCGGGACACGTGGGCACCCTACCACCAGGAGACCATTGTGGCCATGATGGAAGGCAAAGATGGGCCCTTCAAGGAGAAGTTTGGGAATGACAGGAGGTTTGGAAAGATGACAAAGATGGAGGTGGAGGAGGAGACCCCCAGTTCTGAACCCCTGCCCCCCCAGGGAGAGGTAAGCAGCCCCATGCCTTCCCAGGACTCAGGAGGCATGATGAGGACCATCCAGGTAATGGAGTCTCCAATGCGGGGGGATCAGTTGGTGTTTAATGAGGAGGACATTGCGGATGATGTACCTGATAAGGTAAAGCCGGCCAAGTCCCATGTTGTGGATAAGACTGTTTTTGTCCCCTTCACTGATGCTGCCACTCCTGTGGGCAGCAATGTTGTGCCCGCTGATGCTGCAATGCAGGAAGAGTTACTTTTAAAAAATGTCATTTCTGTGGAGGAACCACAGGTGTCAGCAGAGCCCATTAACCCTTCCAAAGCTGTTTGCCCCACTGCTGCTGAAGACTCTACAGCGCAGCATCAGGAGACAGCTGGTACTGCAGCAGTAACTATGACCACTCCTGTGACTGATAACAATCCCCCCAGCACCAGTGTGATGGACAATCGTCCTGCTACAGATTCTGCCAATCCAGTTCAGACTGTTGATGCCAATAATAATAATAATAATAACAACAACATAAAGACTAATGTGACTTCAGTGTGGAGCCTTGGTCCTAATAAACCCACCTTTGCTCAGGTGGTGCGCTCTGCTCCTGGTGGCTCTGCTCCCAAGCAGGGTTTTCCCCTACGGGCTACCACTTTGGGCACCCCGGGATCGGGTCTTGGGTCTCTGCCTTCTGCTGGGGGTCCCAGACGTAATGTTGTAATTCTGAAATGGGAAGGTGGTGCAGTCCCTCCAGCACGGCGTGCGGTGGTGGATATGATTTTGGAGATGGGTTTTGGGGCAAATGACCTGTATGCCTTTATACATGTAGCTGGGACAAGGGATTATACGGTCAGCTTCACCAGGCCAGAGGGTCTTGACCTGTTCTGGGAGCGATATGAGGCTCGGTGCAGGTCAAGACCCGAATGGGAAGGTCTGGCCCCAGTTGCGATCTCTCAGAGGTCAACAGTAAAAAAAATAACAATCATTTTGACTAATGAGAGCGTCCCCGCTCGGGATCTAGAGGTTTGGTTGCGGAACTATGGGGAGGTTTTGATTAAGCCCAGCAAAATCTTTGATGAGCGTAACATCTGGACTGGGGGATGGTCAGTAACAGTCAGGTTGGCCAGGGATGGGAATGTTGTCCGTCACCTGCCCTCTTCAGCTTTTATAGGGAGGGATAGGATGACTATTTTCTACCCTGGTCAGCCGAAGCTGTGTCACCGCTGTGGAGAAAAGGGGCATTTGAGCTCCTCCTGTTCAGCCTTGATATGTTCAGTGTGTCGGGGTCAGGGTCATATGGCCAAGGACTGCACCCAGATGATCAGGTGCAACCTGTGCCTGCGCCTTGGCCACCCCTACAGCAGATGTCCTGAAGCCTGGCACAATATGGAGAAGGAGGTAATTGATGACTTGTCAAGGCTGGACAGGATGGAGGGTGAGGCCCCTGGTGTACCATCCTCCTCTGCGGTGACCGACTCCCCTGGTCCTGCTCAGGATCCCTCTCCAGATCCTGTGACCACCCCTCCTGTGTCTGTAAGTATTCCTTCTGTATCTGTCTCTGTGTCCCCCCAGCCTACTGTACCCTCTCCTCTTGTGTCAGAACCTTCCCAGTCTGTGCCCCCCGGGTCAGTTGCCCCCCAGGTGTCTACCCCACCTGAGTCTGTCTCAAAGGGAACACCCCCCCCCACTAGGAGTGGTAGCGTGTACCAAAAAGGTCGCTTCATCCTCTGTAAAGGAAAAAAAAAGAGATGTTGGCACCTCAGAAGCTGACCTGCAGTATCTGGAGGAGAGAAGGAAGGTTGGGAAGCGGAAGAAGCAGGTGGTGAGGACGGAACGGGCACCAGTGCCTGTCTCCCGCCGTCATAAGTCCTGGGATATTTCCTCATCTGGAGCTTCTTCTGAGCGGAGTTCCGATTCTGATATGGAGTTTGAGGCGGCCTCTAGAAAGAGAGAGGCTTCTGGTGATGAGCAGCAGAGGGGAGCTAAGAAGCAATCCACCCAATAACCCAAATGGCGGTTCCCCCTCCGTTAAAAGTGGTGACAATAAATGTCTCCAGCATTAAGTCGGTAAGAGCTCGTTCTATGGCCTTCTTTTTTTTCAGCCAATTAGATGCCGAAATTTTATTTCTGCAGGAGACTAGGCTCACCTCCTTGGCTGATATTCATTTGGCCAAGAGAGAGTGGAGGTATGGTCCATCTTACTGGTCTCTTGCAGCCGAGCCTTACGGCGGTGTGGCGGTGTTGTTTAAAACCGGCATGGTAACTGTCCGGCGGGTTATTGAGGTGGAAATTGGGAGATGTATGGTCTTAGACGTCCTTGTGGGGGGGCAGGACCTACGCCTAATTAATGTTTATGGGCCGCACACAAAGTGGGACAGGAAATGCCTTTTTACAAGGATCAAGCCATTTCTTTTTACATCCCAGCAAGTGGTCTTTGGAGGTGATTTTAATACAATAACTAGGCCCAAGGACAGGAAGGACTTCAAGGACAGGCTGGGATATGATAGCGTTTTTTTAAATAGTATGGTTAGGGATGCTGGTCTTGTGGATGTGCACATTAAGCACATCCCGGATGACACGGGTTCACCTTTCATCGAGGTAATAGTCAGAGTAGGATAGATAGGTTTTTTTTGAAGGAGACCTCTGCTTTCTCGCCCCCAGTGGTGCAGGCAGTAGAGTTCTCTGATCACTGTATGCTATCTGTGGTCCTGAATGCTTCAGACGCCCCTCAGAGGGGCAAGGGCATCTGGAGATTGAATTCGACTCTACTCAAGGAAGAACATGTTAGACAATCCTTTGAGGAATTCTTTCAGGCTCAGGTGACCATCCTGGACTTTTGTAGCAGCAAGGCTGAGTGGTGGGAGCTGACCAAAAAGAGGATCGCTGGATTCTTCAGGGGCCTAGCCAATAGAAAACAGTTTAATAAATACATGACCTACCAACGTTTACGGAGGAAGCTGGATATTCTTGTCTCGAGAGGAGGAGATCCTGGGGCAATCTCTGAAGTGAAACTCCTTCTCAGGAAGTGTCAATATGACCGGCATGCCTCTTTGGTTCTAGAGAGGGACTAGGGGAAGTACCACTCGCCTGACCCTTACCAGAACTGCAAACAAGGTGTAGCTGTTAAAACGGTTGTTGGCCTTAAGGACAGTACAGGTTCCTTGACAAAGTCCAGGTCAGGGATCCTGGAGGTCGTGAGGTCCTTTTATGCTGACCTTCTTGGGAGGAAAGAGCTTGACCGTGACAAGATGGACAGCTTTTTGGACTCTACTCCAGGTCTAAATGGTGGAGATGTTCCATTGATGAACTTGACAGAGGAGATCACAGTTGATGAGGTGATGAGGGCAATTGAACAGCTTGCCATCAAAAAGTCACCTGGACCGGATGGCTTGACGGCTGAGTTTTACAAAGCCTTTAAGTCTATTCTGGCTCCACATTTGGTAGAGGTTTTTAACAGTTGCCTTGCTGAGGGGGTGCTTCCCCCTTCCATGAGGCACTCGGCTGTGATTCTTCTTTCAAAGGGTAAAGATCCTTCGATGATTGAGAATTGGCGCCCCATCAGCCTTCTTAATGTCGATAGAAAGATACTGGCAAAGATTATTTTCTGGCGCCTGTCGTCAGTAGCAGAGTCTTTGCTTTCTCGCCATCAGCACTGTTCGGTCCAGGGTAGGTGCACCTTCACAGCGGTTTTAGCTGTCCGGGAGGCCTTGGAGCGGTGAAGGGCTGCAGGCTGGGGAAAGTATTTGCTGACATTGGATCAGGCAAAGGCTTTTGATCGTGTTA
The DNA here is from genome assembly GCA_028564925.1 of Lithobates sylvaticus. NCBI lineage: Eukaryota > Metazoa > Chordata > Amphibia > Anura > Ranidae > Lithobates > Lithobates sylvaticus. The sequence continues at coordinate 68,475,250 of CM053030.1, forward strand.
ACCATGAGTACCTGTGGTTGCTCCTTAGTAAGTACGGTCTGCCGGGTGGTTTTGTCGATTGGTTAAAAGTCTTGTATAAGGGGGCAGAAAGCTTTCCTCTTGTTAATGGTTGGGTTGGGCAGTCCTTTGAGGTTGGTTCCGGGGTGCGCCAGGGTTGTCCCCTGAGTCCCCTGCTCTATGTGTTTGCAATCGACCCCTTCATCAGGAGGCTAGAGAGCGGCATGTTGTGTGGGGTACCAGTGGGGTTCCCAGGTGAGCCGCCTTTGAGGGTTGTTGCCTATGCGGACGATGTGTCGGTGATTGTCACTGGGGCAGATGAAGCAGAGGAGGTGGTCTCTCTGACATCACGGTATTCTGAAGCATCAGGCTCCAAGATCAATCAGGAAAAGAGTGAAGTTTTCTGGATGGGAAAGGAAGGTGAGGGGTTTGATCTCCCGGACACCTTTCCAGTGCCCCAGGAAAGAATTAGGATTCTAGGCATTGAATTTGGACCCGGCGATTATGGCCTCAAAAACTGGGAAGGCAGACTGGAAATTGCCAATACTAAGGTGGTCAGCTGGAAGAGATGGAAGTTATCTATGAGGGAAAGGGTTGATCTGATTAAGACTTACCTGATTCCGATCTTCTTGTATGTTAGCTTTGTCTGCATCTTGCCAGTGTCTCTCTATGCTAGGGTCAGTAGTGTGTTCTTCCAGATGCTGTGGGGGAACAGGCTGAACCCCATCAAGAGGAATATCACCTATCTATCCAGGAGGGAGGGTGGCTTAGGTATGGTCAACCCAGTTCTTTTCTTTTCACTGCTATTTCTCAAATTTAACATTGGTAATATGCTTGCAGTGGAACCTCCTGGATGGGTAGGCATATTTAGATCTTGGTTTAGGCCTTTTCTACGACTTTGGGAAGAAGGTGGCCAAGTGAAGAATCGCAGGGGTCATCGTGGTCAGCTACCAGCCTATGTCGCTCCGTGCCTGAAGTTACTGCGGCAGTGGCGATTGTCGGCTGAAGATCTCATATCGGTTCCGAGGAAAGTCCTTATGAGTCGAGTCTTGAGCGAAGTCTTTCATGACCCACTGGCCTTAAGGGATTGCCCAGGCCCAGTTTTGAGGGAAGGGTTAAGACTGATTAATTTGGACAGAGTACCCCCTAAATTTAGGGATCTGGCCTGGTTGTGCTTCCATGGGAGGCTCTATGTTCGGGGCAATTTGAAATTCCGCAGTGGGATGGATCGTAGCTGTCCTCGGGAGGAGTGTGCAGGTGAGGAGGAGACTATGGACCATTTTCTGCTTCGTTGCCCTTTTAACATAGAGGTGTACAAACAGGTGGGGCGGGCCCTCGGTGTTCCTTTCCTCTCCAGGCTGGGTTATGCTGAGTGGGTGTACGGAGCATTCAGTACTGGTGGAGTTTTTTGTTTGGATACACTTTTTCTAGTTAGCTTAGTAGTCCGTTATTTCACCTGGAACGCACGGTGTCAGGTCTGCATTCGGCATAAAATCCTTCCTGTTGAGGTGGTGGTGTATGACATTCTGCATGAGGTGGAGAAGATTCGGGTGCTTGAGAGGGACAAGCGGAGTCAGGGGGCTTGGTTGAAGGCGTGGAGGGGTTTCAAACCTCCCTGACTGCCAGGAGTCTCTTTCCCGGGTGTGGCTGTCTGTCTCTTATCACCCTAGATTATTATTTTTATTAATTTTTGATAAATGGCTACGTACATAGGTGATGGGTTGTGCCTCTTAGGCCCTCTCTGCTGCTTTATGCAAATAGTTTTGGTAGTGGACTATGTATATATTGTATATATTCTGAACATGGATGTGTATTCCTACGATTTCTGTTGAAGTTTTGTACTATGGTTTTGTTTTTTACTTTTGTATAAAATTGGTTGCTTGATTCTTTTCAATAAAAGATCAATAGTGTCACATCATTGATGTCAGTGGGAGGAAAAGTGCCCCATCATTGGTGCCAGTGAGGGGGGGGGGGGGGGGGGGGGGTTATGCCCTATCGGTTTCAGTCGATAAAATAATGCCCCAAGGGCCAGATAGAAGCAAGTGAAGGGCCACAGTTAGGAGACCACTGATTTATACAGTAAGATTTATGGTGATGATTATTTCAGTCCATGTCCAAATAGAGGCTTATTGGTAAGTAGCTCCTGGAATGATGACATTTGTAGTCATCAAGGTAAATTATAACAGAGTGCATGTGAAGTTCTATATGACAAAACCTATACTGAAACAGAATCCATCAAGAATGATTGCCTTTAAAAGTCAATCTCATCAATTCACGCCACGCTTAGTAGACTAAACCAAGCCTCTCCTTACATCTGTTGTATTGCGATGGTCTGTATGAAAAGTGTTCAGATCCTTATACACACCTGTATAATCCAAGCTGTGCTTTGCTGTATTTATGAAAGTATAGCCACATGGTATAAGCTGTATGAGACTGAAGAGTTTGGAAACCCCAGGCTATATATTTGTAGGCTCCTATTCATTTGTGAACTCGCAGATGACTTCAAAATGTGCGCAAAGACTAAATGCTGTGTACACTTTGTTGAATATACAGTATTTGGGAAGCATCCCCTGTTACTCATTTCCTGACTTGACTCCCGCTGGACAATATACTTGATATATATTTAATTAGACATTCTTTTTATAGATCTTTAGCTTAAAAAACATAGAGAGATCAGTGTATCAATATATAAGATTGCTTATATCCTAAAGTTGCTGAGCTGATAAAGCTCCATTTATTGTGTTCTTTTCAGTACCACCATACAGGGGGTCTCCGGGTTACGAACCTGTTAGGGACTTTCCTCCTGTGTGTAAAGCGGAAATGTTCGTAAGTCAGCCGCGCATGCGCAGAATGACAATTACGGACATTTCCGATGTTCCTCCGAATGCCGTTCTGCGCACGCGCAGCAGATTACGGACATTTCCGTCATTTTCCGTCATTTTTCGAGGCTGCATCTGGCCGCGCATGCGCAGAACAGCCGATGTCCACGCACAATGGCAGAGGGTCCCCGCAGCGCCCGGTTCGTAAGTAGGAGTTGTTCGTAGGTCGGGCGTTCGTAAGTCGGGGACCCACTGTACAAGCTATTTTATTGCTGTTCAATATACCGTATATACTCGAGTATAAGCCGAGTTTTTCAGCACATTTTTTTGTGCTTTCTTCCCCTTTCTAAGTCGGGTATTTACATGCCTTTGAAGGAAGCACCAGCGATTAGGTCGCATGGTGCCACATGAGACAGTTCCAAGAGCAAAAAAGTGGCACACTTTTATAGACTTTTTCCACTTACAATTGGTACCCCTTACAGAACAAGGGAAACACCAGGTCCAGGAAGGGGTACGCGACTATGTTTTTCCTCGTAAATCCAAAAATGACATGTTTAGCCTGTTGCCATCTCACAGATCTTATACATTCTGACCTAAGATCTGGCACACTTGCTGGGAGATACTGTTTGAATGTGAGGCGGCCAGAAAAATGATTGAGGGTCTCATCTACGCAGATGTTTTGTTGGGGTGTATACACATCTGCAAATTTCTGGTTAGGTGATTTATAAGGGGCCCAATTTGGTGGAGCCTATCATATTAAAGGTCACGCCGAGGATGACAGAGTGTATTGTTGTTAAAATGCATTATATTCTCATATCTACCCATGGCCGTGGCAGTAGAAAACACGGGCATATGATGAATCAGGTCTGTGGATCAATATGACTGTGACTCATGCTTTTTTGTAATGCCCATGTTGGGGGTTAAGCCCAAAAAAGTTTTAAACTCTGTGAATTTTCTAGCAAGGTTTGAATTTGGATTGGCGGTGATACATTGCTCGGCATATAAATTGCTTTGGTCCACGATTGATTGATATCTTCTGTGAAAAACAGCTCTAAAATATCAAGGGGAGTAGTTCAATTTGCTGTTTCCACCTGAATTTCGGGTTGTGCAGTGAATGGGGGGAAGTACGGGTGCTGTAGAATCTTTAGGCTGCCAATCAGGACTTGCAAACACATCTGGAAGGACACTATGGGACTTCTGGCCTGTGTTCTAATTCTTGGTGGCTGCCACCACACCAGCTTGGACTGCACTTATCGGTCTCACCACGTCACCAAGTGATACTGCAGTGCTGATATGTAAAAGGCCAGAATATACTAGGCCGCTGGTGCTCGCCAGTTTTAAAAAAACACAGGCACATGCTGTTCTGTGATTCGGCAGAATCGATCATTGGCCTGGACCTGATGACTGATCAGTGCTGTACTGAATCACAGCACCGTTGCCCCAGCCTTTGCAGAACGGCTGCCCTGTAGCAGTAAATTTTCTATGGGGCGGTTGGCAACTGAAAGCTGCACACTGCACACCAAGTTAACACATTGGTTAAACTTCTTGAAGACACTGCTGCCGGCTGGCATTACATGACACAAGTGACAGTGTGAGACATGGCTGCTGATGATCTTCAGCTGTTTCTATTGTGCTATTTGGGCTAGAGTTCTGTGTGTGCTGTGTGATTTGCTTACTGTAATTCTCTGGTATCATGGTCACGTTATAGTTCATGCTTTTGGGTTTGTATTGGATATGTGCAAAGAGAGATCACACAAATACTTATAAGTATAACATTTATTAAAAGTACCGTATATACTCGAGTATAGGCCGACCCGAATATAAGCCGAGGCCCCTAATTTACCACAAAAAACTAGGAAAACTTATTGACCCGAGTATAAGCCGAGGGTGAAAAATGCAGCAGCTACTGTAAGTGGAAAAGAGGGTCAGCAAATGCCCATCTGCAGCTGCATGTCCCCTTCGTCCTGTACAAACCCCCCCCTGTGTCCCCATGGCAGCCTACCTGTGCCGATCTGCCTCCCTCCGATCTGCCACCTGTGTCCACCAATGCAGTCTTGCCTCCTTGTTCCTTGTTCCTCCTGTGCCGATCGCTGTATGTCCTGTGTCCCCCATTGCTGATCCTGGCGATCAGCGTGTAAGGCGCCATTACACATTCAAAAGCCGCGCCTCCTCCTCGTCCGTGATAGGAGGAACACTCTGTTTTCCCAGCAGTCAGTGTGCAGTGTTCCACCTATCACAGACATCCTCTCATCCTCGTCCATGAGATGAGAATGACAGGACGTCCGGGATAGGCGGAACACTGCACACTGACTTACTGCTGGGAAAATTAGTGTCCGCCTATCACGGATGGGGGGAGGAGGAGGCGCGGCTTTTGAACACTGCCGTCTGTCTGCATGACACGCTGTCCATGTAGGCAGACGGCGCTGACTCGAGTATAAGCCGAGGGGGGGACTTTCAGCCCTAAAAAAAGGGCTGAAAATCTCGTCTTATACTCGAGTATATACGGTAATGACATATAAAGATAATAAAAAGAATACTTGTGCTGTTTCCACTATGAGTCCCTCCCATTATATATGGCAAGGCACACAGATGATCACAGATGCACGCGTAACGCAGCTCTGACACGAGACGAGACCTACAAGCTTTGGCTGTGGTGATATAGGACTTTAACCTCTTCCCGACCAGCCGCCGCAGTTGGGGTGGGCGAATCACCGTTATGTTACGGCGACCGCGACGATCAGATTCATTGTAGAACCGATCAGTCTCCAGGCCCAGGCCAATGATTTATGGCCTGGACCTGCTGATCGGTCCTGACAAATTAAATTCTCCCCTGGCTGTGTAACTGTAAACACAGACAGGGGAAGTGATGTCATCTCTCCTCGTGTTAGTCTTTTCGTTCCAGAGAGATAACATCTAACCGTGAGTTGCACCAACACTACACTAACATCAGTACACATAAGCATATATTTCACCCCTTGATCACCCCCCCGATCACCGCCCGATCGCCCCCCCCCCCCCAGTTAATCCCTTCACCCCTGCCACTGTGTCACCCAGTGCAGTGTTCATATTTTTTTTGATCACTGTACTGGTGTCATTAGTGACACTAATCAGTGTTAGGGTACTTAGTGTAGACCAAGATAGTTCTAGGGACCCCCCCTAACCCCCCCTAATAAAGGTTTAACCCCTTGATCACCCCCTGTCACCAGTGATCACTGTATTAGTGTCACGGATGACGCTGGTTAGCTAGATATTTTTTTTATAGCGTCAGGGCAACCGCCATATATTACCCAATAAAGGTTTAACCCCCTGATCACCTGGCAGATTACATCAGTTAGGTTTTAGCGTCAGTCAGGGTCTACGTCGCCCCAGGCAGCGGCAAATTAGTGCCAGTAGCGCTAACACCCATGCACGCACCATAGACCTCCCTTAGTAGTATAGTGTCTGAACGGATCAATATCTGATCTGATCAGATCTATACTAGCATCCCCAGCAGTTTAGGGTTCCCAAAAATGCAGTGTTAGCGGAATCATCCCATATACCTGCTAGCACCTGCGTTTAGCCCCTCCGCCCAGCCCAGCCCACCCAAGTGCAGTATCAATTGATCACTGTCACTTACAAAAACACTAAACACATAACTGCTGCGTTCGCAGAGTCAGGCCTGATCCCTGCGAACGCTAACAATTTTTTTGGTAGCGTTTTAATCTGTTGCTGACAGTCAGGTGCTTTTTTCCTGTGAGTCTCACTAGTGTACCAGTAAATTTAGAGACCAAAATGTCAAATGGAAGGTACAGTAGTGAAGAGGCTACATGTTTCTGAGCATGACAGATAGTGAAGAGTAAGTCACTCATCTGTCAGATTCAGGCTCAGAATACAAACCAGTAGACAGCAGCGGCACCCTGACAGATAGCTCTGACAATGGTCCCTGCCAAGGTCAGGCATACCCGACCCCGTTCTTCTGCTGTCATTGAGGTGCAAGAACTGCAGGGCTCTCGTATGGAGGAGAGAGCCAGTACTAGTGCCGCTCATCCTTCTGGTGAACTGGCAAGCACCAGCGGCCTAGTACATCCTGGTCGTACATCCAGCACTGCAGTATCACGTGGTGATGTAGCGAGTCCCATAAGTGCAGTTCAAGCTGGTGAGGTGGCTAGCACGAGTAGAGTCCTGCAGCCACCCAGAAGACAAAGACAGGCCTGTCGAGCCCATGCCCTTCCTGCTGCATTTGCCAATCCTAATTGGGAGCCCACCACTTCTGCAGCACCCATACAGGTGGAAACAGTTGATTTTACGTCACTTGATTTATATTCGCTGTTTTTCACAGAAGATCTCTATAGATCTATTGTGGACCAAAGCAATTTATATGCTGGTGAATTCATCACCGCCAATCCCCAGCTGACCCTTGCCAGAGATTGGAAACCCATTAAGGTTTCCGAATTTAAGACCTTCCTGGGCCTATACCTCCTCATGGGCATAACTAAAAAGGGTGAGTTGCGGTCATATTGGTCCACTGACCCAATTCACCATATGCCCGTGTTCTCTGCCTCCATGACCAGGACACAATACGAGCCGATCTTATGGTTCATGCACTTCAATGATAATGAACTCTGTCGTCCTCGGGATGACCCTGGATTTGATCAGCTCTACAAAATTCGGGCCCTCAAAAACCACTTCAACCAACAATTTGCTCCCCATCAAGTTGTCTGCGTTGATGAGTCCCTGATTAAGTTTTCTGACCGCTTGTCATTTAAACAGTATCTTGCCAGCAAGCGTGCCAGATATGGGGTCAAGATGTATAACCTCTGTGACAGGGCAACAGGCTATACATATAGTTTTATGGTTTACGAGGGAAGAGATAGTTCCGTAGATCTGGAGAATTGCCCAGACTACATAGGGAGCGCTGGTAATTGTGTGGGACTTGGTGTCACCCTTATTCGGAAAGGGGTACCACTTATATGTGGACAATTATTACACAAGCGTGACACTTTTTAGTCACTTGTTTGATCATGGAATTTCCGCATTTGGCACTGTGCGATCTAATCGCCGGGGCTTACCCCAGCGGCTTGTAGATTCCCGTCTTAGGCTGGGCGAGAGAGCCTGCTTGAGATGTAATAATTTGCTTGCTGTGAAGTGGAGGGATAATAAGAATGTTTTCGTTCTGTCCTCCCTTCACACAGACACGATGGTCCAAAATATATACTGTTGAACGGGGGTGTGTGTGTTTAGGAGCGATCGTGGGTGCCCGGCAGACATCACGGCCACCGGGCACGCTCATCGGCTCCTCAGTGACGCGGCGGATGTGTGCGCGCACCCCCTATATTCCTTAAAGAGTCCGCTGTACAGCTACGGCGATTCGCACAGGTGAGCCATTCTGCCGCCATCAAGCGACGGCAGGCGGTTGGTAGCACAAGAAAGATTTCCACTCTGTTCTTGTGACAACTGTAATTTTTTTTTATTTTACAACAGCATCAACTCAATTATGCCACAGAAGCTCAATTTGGCTTCCGTAATGTCTCCCTTGATAATTCCCGACTCAAAACGCACCCTCCTCCGATCTGTTCATACAGGTCTCAGTTCCTCTTATTATGCCTTGCTTATGGATCAGTTGTCAAAATCCTTCCATAATATTCAAAATGGTTGGGGATGGTTGGGTATATCCCAGATCTGAAAGAAGTTTGTCAGGAATTATTTGATTCACATGCTGGTACTGTTATTTCGGCCTGGGATAGGCTCATTCAGTTACGGTATCTGCATAGAACCTATTACACTTTGAGTTTGTTCTAACCCACTCCAACCTGTCATAAATGTGAGAGGGGGGATTTCCTGCACATTGTCTGGAGCTGCAACAGGCCACAGCATTTATAGCAGACATATTGGAGCTAACTAACATGTGTTGTCCCAAATGGGGTCTTCTGGGTATTGTTGGGAAACTGGAGGTCACCATGGTGACAAAACACTTCCTCAGTTTGTTGTTTTATTGTGTGAGGAAAACAATTGTAATGCACTGGACTCACACTGAAGTCCTACACCTTGGGCTGTGGAAGCAGCTTTTTAATCAATTGTTTCCACTCTATAAAATAACATTTGAGGCAATAGGCTGCCAGTTATAAGGCCAGTGGCGGAACTACCAGGGTCACAGCAGTCGCACTTGCAACTGGGTCCTGGAGTTCCGCCACTGTGAGGGGCCCCTACTCGCCTGTTCCGCCACTGTAGGGGGCATCATGTTCTGCTCATGTGGTGGGGGACGCCCCCACTGCCTGCCGTTGCCTATTGCTGCATATGTAGTCAGATGCAATGATGTCTGGAGGCGGAAACAGGAGCAGAAAGTCAGCTTACGGCCAGTAGAGTGAAGGGGGAGGAGCTCCCTGCTCTGCAAGGAGACCCCATGCAAGGCGAGGCGTCACTCGAGGCACTTGAAGGGAGCAGAGAGGCAGAGACACACTGAGCACCACCACTGCCAATGGTGTCATCCCTATCCCACCACTGCCACTGATGTCATCCCTATCTTCACCACCACTGATATCATCCCTATCCCCACCACTACTGCCACTGGATGTCATCTTTATGCCCGCCACCACCACCGTCACTGATCCCTTCCCCCCACCACCCCAAGTGGACTGATCCCATTCCCACTCCAAACGCTGCGACTGATCCCCCCAATACCCTTAGTGGACTGATCCTATCTCCCCAGCACCACTGCTGCCACTGATGCCATCCCCCCACCACCATCAGTGGGCTGATCCCACCCCCCATACCACCGCTGCCACTGATCCAATCCCCCACCACCCTCAGTGGACTAATACTATCCTGACCACCACCACTGCTGCTGCTGATCCATTCCCCCCACCACCATCAGTGGACTGATCCCACGCCCTCACCACCACCCCCTCTGGCACTGATCCATAGGGGGGCCTTCATAGTTTCTTGCACTGGGGCCCTGAAGGTTCTAGTTACGCCTCTGAATGGGGCCCGTGGCTAGATACTCAAGACACGAGTGACTCTTTGTTGGCTGTGATTTCTGATCCCATTTAGATTGACTCTAACCGTTTAACTTTGATATTTCTGGACGGAGAGGCCTCAGCGACCACTGTACTTATTACATGATCTGTATTTTTGTGTGATGTGAGTGACTATACATTTAGGAAATTGTCTACATAGGGGTGCACTAGTTTGAAGTTTATATATGCAGCTGTTTGTCTGCTCTGTTTTATAATGTTTAGTTATGCTTATTTTATCTTTTTCTTTGTGATTTCCACCTTTCAGGACTAGAGATGAAGATGATACTGAAATTATTGCAGTGAATTGGACTCTGTGTGTCCTGTCTCTCTTATACAATGTTCTAGGATACATTCTCTATAAGATCTTGTATGTACGATTATTACGGATCTCAATTTCTGTGATGAATATTTGTTTTGTCTGATGACATTGTGTATACTGTAATGTATGTACCCTTGTCCATGCAGAAGACATGTATATTTTCAATAAAACAAGTTTAAAAAAAAAATTGGCATTTATCATCAATTTTTGTCTGGGTAACAATGGCCAACAGATCACAAAGGGAGAATTTTCCTAGCTGGGACACAGGCAGCAATAAAATCATGATGAGATTTCAAGAGTTGTAGGTCTGATTCACACTTCCACGTTGTGGTAATAGGGTGAGATGTGGTGCCATAGAAAAAAGGGTAATGCAATTTTAGGCATATTAGTGTAGCACCCTTTACCTTAGGTAGGTAGGTTGCTAGAGTAGTGTGTTTTTGTTATAGCCAGTGCAGGTTATAGCCTGTTTGTTTTTGATCTGGGGGCTGGGGAGTGGTTTAGTGTAGCAGCAGGTGACTGACATGTACTTCATCTCTCTGGCGCCTCATTGGTTTCCAGAGGGTTCTATAAAAAAGGCAAGGCAGAGGAAGGGAGTGGCATGGAGTGTATCTGGGAGCCCTGACCAATCCCCAATTAGGATTGGCAGGGGGAAGCCTCATATATATGCTTATGGCCAGCCTGTTGTGGGAGGAGTTGTTGGAGTGAACTGAAGAACTGAGTGATGGAGTGTTGGACTCTCGTTGCCCTTGAGGGAACCCCCTTTCTGGGGGGGTGACCTCAGGTTTGGAGCTCGGGAGCCGGGAGTGAGACTATTTTTACATGGTCATTGTAACGCCGAGCGCTCCGGGTGCCCCATCCATCCCGGAGCGCCCACGGCGTCCTCTCTCCTGCAGCGCCCCGGTCAGTGCCGCTGACCGCAGGCGCTGCTCGGTCTCCAGGATGCGATCCTCGTGGCGGCCTCGGTCCGCCCGGGGATCGCATCTCTCTCTCTCCTCACCTCTCCCCTCCTGTTCCTCCCGGCGCGCGCGTCCCCGCTCCCCAGGTGCGCGCACACAGCTGTCTTTCTTAAAGGGCCAGCGCACTATTGATTGGTGCCTGCCCCAAATTACTGGCCACCTGCATCCTATAAATTTACACTCCCCCTTCCTGCCCTCGCCGGATATTGTGTTGCCATAGTGCCCAGTATAAGCATTAGTGTTTTGCTCCTGCCGTGTATCCTGATCTCTGCTGTTGCCCCTGACTACGAACCATTTTCCACCTGCCTTGACCTTTTGCTACGTTTGACCTCGCCTCTACCTTGTCCTTGTGTACCTCGCCTGTCTCAGCTGTCAGTGTGGTCGAGTTGCTATTGGAAGACATGACCTGGTTGCTACCGCCACTGCAAGTCCATCCCGCCTTGCGGCGGGCTCTGGTGAAAACCAGTAGCAACATTAGAACCGGTCCTCCAATACAACCCGTGCTATCGCCTCACTGGCATAGGGGGTCCACCTCCTGTTTCCCGCCATACCCGGAGCGTAACAGTCATTGATAGGTGTCCATAATGGGAGCAGGAGGAGGACACTGGGAGCACTGCCATGCAAGTCATTCAGGAGGGATCCATTCTGGGGTCGGTGAGTGAGAAGCACAGTGAGAAGCTCTGGGAGGGACATGCCACGGTTGGATGTAAAGCCAGAGGGAGAGACTGTGGTATCCTTAAAGTCAAGTTGCTGCAGCCAAGAGGATGGGCAGGATTTGCACCAAACTTTCTGGAATCAGTAGGCCACCAAGTTTCAGTTAGCACAAATTTCCTTTTCCATCGCTATTTGGTTGCTACACCAAAGGGGACTGTAGACCCCTGCCAGAAAATGGCTATTATTGAACTGTTGGGACTTATTCAGAGTGAGGCCTAACCATGTGCTACCAGTGACAGGAATCTAGGATTGTACAGTAGAGAAAGTAGTGTGCTGGAGGAGTGTGGGGCTCTAGATTGTCAATATAGATTCAACTATCTTTGTTCAAACATTATTTGGGCATCCCATGTCCCTTTCCCCCATCCACGTTTAATCCCCTAATAAAAACAACAAAAACAAGCTGAAGGACTATTCATTGACTGGCAAAGCGTGTTTGAAGTGAATGCCTGGCGAAGCAGGGTCATGCGTGGAACTACTACACGCAGCAACCCCACGGGGGCACCGATACATTAGGGTGTGTTGACAGCCATACATTTTTGCCTGCCTTAATGCACATTAACATGCAATATAGTGTATGCTGGTGGACCAAAAATGTTTAAATTGACCCTTAGAGTCTCTCTAAAAAATTGGCTGTATATTTTAGTTTTTTTACATAATTCTTTAAAATACAATAATTACAATACATATAAGGCTCCAGAATAGCATATTTGCAACAAGTGGAAAATCTGTGTTTTTGGTGCCATGTATTATAAATCTCCAACTCCGTAAAATAAAGTGACTTGGAAGTGAAGGCTGTATATACTGCTGGCTGAATAAACACTGCATATTAATATTCAAATTGGTAATGCCCAGGGTGAACTTGGTATTTCATTGTAAAACAGAGACTGACAGACTAGAAGGAAACATATTTATTTAATTTAGTAATCTGCTGCATAGATTTCATTTAATGACAATAATCAATTGTGTATGTTACAAGGAAGTGCATTAGCCCAGTGCCAATGATTACATTTATTTGTTATTGATCTAAGAACGGTTGGCTGAAGTATAATGGGCTGCTATACTATAGGTTGATCCTTTTTGGTCCCTTTCACATTCATGCATAGGAAATCATGCTGAGTGTTTAATAGGGTCATATTTGTGTGTTCTATACATGCATTTTTTTGTTAATTCATTATGCAAAATAAGCCAGAAACAATCAGACCAGTATATTTCAATGGTGCAAGTTCTTAAGGGCTCTTTAACAATTGCTTCAAAACATGCCAGTGGACACGATTTTTTAAAGCTCTCTGAACACCAGTCAAAGCCCCCGTCACTAAATAACATGGTTAGCTTACAGTCCTGTTTACACCTTGCGTTTGCGTTGCTTCAAAATTATACCCCATGTCGCTTTAGTGGTGCTCTCTGTTCATTGATTCAGGTACAAATCAGGTATGAATTTTTGCCTGAATTCGCACCTAAATCAGAACCAAAAACTAACAGGACCATTTTTAAATGCAGACCATGGCCGCGTCGAGCTTTGTGAACCGCCTCCATTGAGAGCCGGTCACACTCTCCTGTCATGTGAATTGGATGCCGGGAAACACGCATCCAATTCGCATATGTGTAAACCAATGAGCCCTTACATGTGTTCTTTGTAGATTTATAATATATTGCAATGGGAGTGTTTAAATACACATAAATTGGGGGGTGAAGAGGGGGCTTTGCAGCGACAGAGTCACGTTTCCCTGCATGGTTATCAAGATGACAGTGAGGTTGGTTTACTAAAACTGAAGACTGCAACATCTGGTGCAGCTCTGCATAGAAACCAATCAGCTTCCATTTTTTTTTTGTCAAAGCTTATTTGAACAAGCTGAAGTTAGAAGCTGATTGGCTACCATGCACAGCTGCATCAGATTTTGCAGTCTCCAGGTTTAGTAAATTAACCCCATTGTCTCGTTAAAGCTACGCTGAGCTACGTGTCCGTGTACGGAGAGCACTCTGCTCAGCGGGGAATCGCTCCGTCGATCCCCGCTGAGCAGGCAGATGACAGGTCTGTCTCTGCACACTGTGCAGGCATGGACCTGTCAGAGCACCGCTCTCCTCTATGGGGGATCAGATGAAGACAGGCCGTAGAGTCCGTAGAGTCCGTCGTCACCCGATCCGATCTGCAGACCAATGGAAAAATAGGTTTTTCCTCCGTCACACTTTTTTTCGGATCGGAGCGGGTCGGATGTCAGCGGACATGTGTCACCGCTGATATCCGTCCCTCAATAGACCTCTATGAAGTGTCCATCCAGGTCTGCCTAAAAAACTGACAGGTAGACCTGAACGGATCGTCTGTGTGAAAGGGGCCATAAATGTAAACTAGCCACATTGTGATGAAAGGGATTTCTACCTAAAATGCATCTTCTTGCAGTGAAGTGCATGTGATTTACTGTAGGAAATTTGACAAAGGTTAATGGGTTTCACTTTACAATTTCTACTTCTTTCTACCTTTTTGAAAGCCTCCATAGAAGTCTATGACAAAACTTGCTTACAGCACCTGCAGCTTTTGAGAGGCTTTAATTCAGCTTTTTTAATAAGCTTAGCAGCTTTACAAAGGAGTGCTCGTCAATAACCTTGTTTTTTGTTACACTTAGGCCCCATGAACACGGGACTTTTGCCCAGCTCTTCTAAACATCTCTTTTCTCCTGGTAGAAAAAAAGTAGCATCAAAAGTGCACCTGAAGCCAATTTTTTGAAAACACGTTTAGGCACATCAAGCGATTGGGCATTTATTCATTTAATTGGCCAGAATATAAATTTATTCTAGCCATTGAAATGTTTGAATGCTCAAGTGCTTGCAGCGCCTAGCGTTAACACACGATTAGATGCATTTAGGCATCTCAGGCATTTTTAAATGGCAAAATGTTCCTCTTCTGAACATGCTGGCTATGTTTTTTTTTTCTGCTTCTATATGCCCATGTCTCTAAATGTCTATGTGTGCATGGACACATAAACTAACATGGCGGGGCATTTAGAGGCAGAAAAAAAGTCAAACACCCTTAAAAGTGCTGTTTTTGATGCCCTGTGCACGAGGCCCTACTTTCATGGTGCAGCTTTTTGTACATACTTTATACTACATGATTTATATAGCAGTTTTCTTTAAAATGTTTAAATATACAGATTGTTTATAATAATTGTCTTCATAGTAAATAGTATCAGTAAATATTGATATTGTTGATTTATAACACACGGAAAATTATCTTCTGTAAATTTCAGCCGATTTTCATTGCCCTTGTTGATCCAACTGATCTATAAAATAGAGAAAAACAATAAATTTCATTCAATTCTAAGCTATTGAAAAAGCAACTAAAATCTATGAGATTCAATGAGGCCGGGTTCACACTGAATTTGGATGTGGCTCACAGCAGGGGTCTGGTGCGTCTCGTGCGTCCCTGTTCTCCATTTCAGGGGCGAGTTAGGCCTGAATTTTTGCCTGAATTTGGATCTAAAATGGAGCCAAAGATGCACAGGACCCTTGTGCAATCCGCTCCGCAGCCGCCCCGGAGATGTGTAAACTGTCTCGATTGAGAGTCGGTCACACTCTCCTGACATGCGAATTGGATGCGAGGAAAGCTGCATCCAGTTTGCATAAGTGTGAACCCAGCCTGAAGAAGATCTTGAAGCTTCTGAATTTAGAAAAAAATATGTGAAAAGTTATTAAAAAGAAATATATAGGAAAGGAAGCTAAAAGAGTGTTGTTCAGGGGGTGCTCTGTGTCTAGATCCTAGAGACAGAAATCTAGGCCTGAGGAACCAGTGCTCAGAGGAGGCGCTTGGCCCATAGGGATCAGAAAAGCTGATCTGATACATTTGGTTCTACCATCATGTGGTCTCTCTCTACCTTGCTACGGCTTGCTTTGTTCCAGGACTGGGAGTTATAGGCATCTGTGGATTCCACCTGCTGGTTGACATAGTGCCTTCGTAGCCAGTCCCTGTCCAGCCTGCCAATCACTATTTAGCTGTGCTCAGACCAACACCTGTTGCTTGAGCAATAGGTTCATTTTTTTTGTCCATGTTTAATTCCTGCGTTCCTGTACTCCTTTTTCTCTGGTTACAGACATCAGTCTATATCTGACTATTCTTGTTCTCTGCCGCCCTGACCTTTTGCTTGGCCCTGTTTATGATGCTGCCTATTAATTGTGTAGCACGTTGTAGTTCTGTCCCTGATCAGCTGTCCTCTGCACAGGCACGTCTTAAAGCGGAATTCCAGCCGTTTCTGTGTTTATTAAAAGTCAGCAGTTACAAAAAGTGTAGCTGCTGACTTTTAATAAACACACACTCACCTGTCCTATGATCCAGCGATGTGGCCACCTAAAGCCTCGGTTCTCTCCCCCGCCTCTCCGCGTTGCCGGCATCACTAGTGTGGGCACCCGGCTATGACAGCTTGCAGCTTCACAGCTGGGTGCGCACTGCGCATGTGTGAGTTGCGCTGAGCCTTCAGGGCAATTTTCTGGGACCTGTGATGTGTCCCAGAAGATTGCTGGGAGGAAGGGGGAGCTGGGTGCCTGTCATAACTAGGTACCCGCTCCCTCCCAAAAAAAAATTTAACGCCAAATATGGCATGTCAGGGGGTCAGGAGTCCTTCAAGCGGAACTTCCACTTTTGGGTGGAATTCCGCTTTAAGGCCACATTTGGGTGCATACACCAGTAGAATCTATCATTCCTTATGGGGTACTCTGTTGAAGCCCTTTTAAAGTGGTAGGAAACCTTTACATAAGTCTACTGAAATGACAGGCCTAAGGTCATAAACAAGGATGAAGCCAACTCCCCAACAGAGAGCGGAGTGTAATCTGTATCCTCTATGCAGCCTCATATAGTGAGGCTGTCAATCACCTTTTGTGTGCTGGGGGTGAATCACATTGGATTGTATAGTGTTTGAGAATCCTGTGAGAAGTGACGTGTATATTGAGAGGAGAGAGCAGCCAGGATCCATACCAGGTGTTATGGATTGAGGCAAATATCTTTATATGAGGAAATTCCTTGGTCATTTTTCTTTTTAAAGGTTTACAAACACTTTAAAGTATAACTAAATGCAAAACTTTTTTGTTAGTTTTTGGAGTGGAGAGGGATTAGAAAACCTGTTTGTACTGCTGTCTGTGCCCCCATTAAATAGATTCTATTTGTCCTGTTTATCATTAAAAGTAAAAGCAAATGAAAATCCTAAATGTTGGGTTGTCCCCCGAAAAGTAATAGAGGGGAAATCTTCCATTTGGGACACTAGTTCTGGTGACCCCAAGGAATTCACTTAATTTGTAGAGATTTCTTCTCACTTCCTGTTTGGCTTTGAGACAGGAAGTGAAGGGAAATCTCCCCAGTGGGACTAGGGTTGCCACTTCATCCCTTTAAAACGGAACACATAAATTAAACTCACTTGGGGCCTTATCTGCATGAAATTAGCCTCAGAACCTGTGTAATTATTTTTGTGTTTGGGTTTAAAGGGATGAGGTGGCAACTCTAAATGGGACAGATGGGGAAAAAAATTCTGGTAGGGATTATAACTAAGGATGGCCTCCGGCATGTCCGCACACTCCGCGTGCAGAGCCCGCCAGGAAGTCGGCACGAAGCTGCGCTAATCACAGGCAGTGAGACATTTCCCGATCTCTGCAGCCGCACATCGCAATGTCTCACTGCCTGTGATTAGCGCAGCGCCGTGCCGACTTCCTGGCGGGCTCTGCACGCGGAGTGTGCGAACACGCCTGAGGCCATCCTTAATTATAACCCTCTCTTGCTCTATCCAAAAATGTAAAAAAAATTGCCTACAGTTCTATGTTAAGGGCACACATCCTCTCCATCAGATAGCACAGAGGGTGCACTATCCAGTTTTTGTTTTTTATATAAATAGGTCTGCTGTATCTCCCCCCCCCCCTCGCCCAGTGAATGATACGTGATAAGAGAAAATTAAAATTGCCTGGTAGTATCAGGCTACTGACATTTGGCCCATGTGTACAGGGCTTTACTCTACTTTCCTTATTTTTTGCCTGATAGGTCACTTTCCTCTGTTTGCTTTCGTAGTCTTTTCAACAATCCCATATAAGTATAAAACACTCTAATCTGCAAGCTTCAACATCCTGGTAGTATCAGGCTACCATCTCCTACTCTTGTTGGCCAACAAGAAGGTGGGAGCGTGTAGACTGCCACCACCTGGACATGCCAAGGCTTGCAGAGAAAAGTGTTTATTATCTGTTTATTGCAGAGAAAAGCGCCCAACAATTGGGGGTACCATCATCTCTTAAAAGGTACATACAATCACCTCTAGATGCCTACATTTGATACCTGTGTTCACTTTGCATTCGCATGTTATCGATACAACAGATCTCAGCTGTGTTAGTTTTTGTCCTAATACATATTACTACAATATTAGAAATTTTAATTATCTAAATTTTAATTATATATAAATATATTTAATCTATAACATTTTTGCATTTTAGGCTCTCACAGTAATGATAGAAATGTAACTCACCAGTGATACAATATGTCTTAGAGACTGCCCATAAACAGATTGGTGGTAATCAGTGTGACCACCAGTGCCAGCAATTTCTGGAAGGGGCTGTAGACAGCTGAATGTCCATTATTGGGTACTAGAATTGGTGGAGCAGTTGCTTGTGTAGCAGTTGCTAGCGGAGCAGTTGTTGGCGATGAGGCTTTGGCATCGAATGATCTGGTCTGAGCAAAGACATTGTTCAGTTCAAATTCCAGTCTGTATCCCTTACCTGTAACAGAAAGAAGAAAAGATTATAACAAGTACATTATTTTCTACATAAAAGCTTTATAATAATAATAAAAAAAACACAGATAAAGACAATGCAAAAGAGGCGCAGTATCCATTTTTGTGGAGACTAATTGGTTAATGTCTCAAATCTGCTTTCAAACATTATTGTTAACCCTGCTGGAAGTCGGCCATCAGTATTTAAAAAAAAAAAAAAAAAACAACCCTATGGGGGTTATTTACGAAAGGTAAATCCACTTTGCACTACAAGTGCAAACTACAAGTGCAAAGTGCACTTGAAATTGCACTGAAAGTGCACTTGGAAGTCCAGTCGCTGTAGATCCGAGGGGGACATGCAAGGAAAATAAAAAAACTGCATTTTAGCTTGCACATGATTGGATAATAAAATCAGCACCCCGTTCTTGACGGTCGGAATTTCCGACAACATTTGTGCGACCTTGTGTATGCAAGACAAGTTTGAGCCAACATCCGTCGGAAATAAATCCAGGATTTTGTTGTCGGAATGTCCCATTGTTTGTACGTGGCATTAGAATGTTGGCCGATTTAGAATTATCAACCCAAATCCTAACAATGGATCGATAAAAGTTGATTTCTCAATTAACTTTTGTTGAAGAAAATGGGCTTAGAAATACCAGATGAACAGCACCTGTAGCCAATCAGCTGCAGGCACTGTTTGGGCACTAGTGGCTGTCAGTGGGGGGGGGGTTTGTTCACCCATGCCATTTGTGTGAATGGAGGAATCTGTTAACTTTCATTGGTTCAGACTGCAAGCTGAACCGAAGAAATCTATTAGGGTATGGCCAGGTTTAGGTGGTGCGGGCAGCAGGAAAGGTAATTATTTCATTTCCCCTTTGGAGATCTGTTTTTTGTGAACTTTCTTTTTACAACAGGGTCACTTTAGAACCACTTACATGTAATTTAGCCCTTTAGATGCTCACAGAAGCAGAGATATGAAATTTTGCTCCTACCTGGTAAGTTGAGAACAAGGTCGGTATAGTTGGCCCAGCAGCTGTCAAACAATATGGTAGTATTCCCCATCAGTCCATCGCTGGCGTAGGTGTTATTTGCATATCTCAGTCTTGCTGTTAGTGACAATGAACTGCTGCTCACGGAAACGCAATTTCCCTACAAACAAAACAGTGCTGAAAGTTAAAGCTCAGCTCAAGGTAGAAATCCAAACTGTCCCCTGAATTACCTCTTTTCCTCCACAAAATGTCCTCAGTCTTCCAGGTTGAATGACACTGATATCCAAAAAGTGAGCCACTGCCCCATCTATAACTGGCCTTACAGCAAGGAGCATTGGAGGGTAATAAAATGACAAAAACAATTAAGCAACAATCCAAGGAAAAATGACACTGAGCCTCACTCATGAGAGTGCAGGGCGTCAGGCTCCACCTCCTGAGCACAGTGCCTTGAACTCAGTGTATTGATGTAGAGAGCGTTGCTGATGTCATCACTATCGCACTGTTCTCTGCATTATCCAGGATTGCCCACCACCAAAGCAGGCTGAAGAGGAAAAGGACCCCGCCCAGTTCATAACCAGTTAGAAGAATCTAAATAAGGTAACTAAGGCAGCACAGTGACTAAGTGGTTAGCACTTCTACCTAGCAGCACTAAGATTGTTGGTTCAAGGCACAACCTGCCTGGAGTTTGCATGTTCTCCCTGTGCCTGCATGACATGCTGGAAGCTTAATTGGTTCCTGTCTAAATTGGCCCTAGTATGTGTATGTATGAATGTGAAGTTAGGGACCTTAGATTGTAAGCTCCCTGAGGGCGGGGACTGATGTGCATATACAATATATGTAAAGTGCTCAGAAAATTGACAGCACTGTATAAGTACCTGTAATAAGTGAAGAAGGCATAAAATAAATTTTTATGAATGAGCTTCTGATAACAGTCACAGTTTGTTACAAAAGAGCTTGAAGAGAACTTACATTAGAGTCTACCGCCATTATAGATGGTTGTTGTGACAGCACCTGTCCCGGCAATCCAGCCACAGGATCACGGATTACTTTCAGTGAGGATACTGTAGCCAGAAAGTTTCCAGTGGATGATGATTGGTTCCTGCTCTCCACAAGCTGCCCCGCCACCTAAAAAGCATAACATTTCTTTGTCACTGTGTATTCCGGTACAACGCTGCCCTGTATATATTTATCTCGGCTTTACCTTTAGAGACATTTGACGGCGTGACATATTTTAACTGTAAATGTGAATTTCCCACTGCTCTACACTTTCTAATGAAGTTCTAGTCTTTCCTCACTCTGGAAAAGTCTATCTCTACATCTAAAATGAAACAAAAGTTTTGCCTTTAAATATTAAATATTTTTTATTCTTGATTGTTGCATATTTTTTGATGAGCTACATTATAGTTACCTGGGTATAAAATATACATGAATTGTTGAGGTGTAACAGACCATAATGCTGCGTACACACGATCGGAATTCTCGTTGGAAAAAGCTCTGATGGTTTTCCCAACAGAATTCCGCTGAAACTGTCTTTCCTATACACGGTCACACCAAATTCCGACCGTCAAGAACGTGGTGACGTACAATACTACGACGAGCCGAAAAAAAGTTCAATGCTTCTGAGCATGCGTCGAAATGTTTCCAATCATGCGTAGGAATTGTGCGCGTCGGAATTGCTACAGACGATCGGAATTTCGGATAGAAACCTTTTCTGTCGGAAAAATTGAGAACACGCTCTCAATTTTTTGCTGTCGGGAATTCGGGCAGCAAAATTCCGATGGAGCATACACACGGTCGCATTTTCCGATGAAAAGCTCTCATCGGTCTTTTTCTGGCCGGAATTCCGATCGTGTGTATGCGGCATTAGGGTTCAGGTTTCTTTACACTGGTTCCTCAATGTGCTATTGTTCTAAAGGCAAATCTATATTCATTTTAGAGTGACGAGGGGTTAGAATAACCATCAGATTGCTTTAAGAATGAGGGGAAATCCAAACTTTAGAGTTGTGACCAGAACAGGAAGACAAGTCGAAATCTTCCAAAGGGGACATTTGTTCAGTGATAATTGTCCTGTTGTGGCTAGATAATAGAAAGTGAAGGGAAATCTCTTGAAAGAATCACTGATGGAAAATAAACTGATAGAAGTTAATCAATCTCTACTCTATTCAAAATAAAACATAAAAGTTTTGGCTTTAAATATTTTTTCTTGGTTGTTTCCATATCTTTTTGAGGTGTCACATTATAGTTACCTGAGTATAAAATCTATATGCAACAGATCATAAGGGTTCAGGTTTCTAATGAGAGATTAGAACCACCATCAGTGTTTCACTAAAGCCACGTACACACGATCGGATTTTTCCGACGGAAATGTGTGATGACAGGCTGTTGGCGGAAAATTCGACGGTCTGTCCATTGGACAATTGTCGGATTTTCCACGGACAAATGTTGGATGGCAGCTTTTAAAATTTTCCACGGACAAATGTCTGTTGTCGGATTTTCCGAGTGTGTGTACACAAGTCCGTCGGACAAAAGTCCAAAGTACAAGCACGCATGCTCGGAAGCAAGGACGAGCCAGAAGTGGTCGGTCTTGTAAACTAGCGTTCGTAATGGAGAATTAACATTCGTGACGTGGCAAAATATGAAATCTTGAAATGCAGCGCACAATTCTCTTCTTCTTTAATGGGATAATAATGAAGCTGCTTTGTTGGTGATACTAATGGAGTTATGGCTAACTAATTTTCAAAGGCTTTTTTTTCTCCCGTAGTTTTTAAGATCAAAGATACAACTATGTTGGTGTCCCTTGTCAATTTTACATTGGATTTTTTTAAAAGCAACTGCCTACTCCCAAACTGTCATTTGAAGTAAAACACACAGCCAAGTATTATTCTACACAATTTTTTTTTTGTGCATTAAAAAAAGAAAACAAATAAAATTAGACATGCTATCTGCCAATAGAACTTAACCAAAAAGTGCATTCTATGCATCCAAAAATATAGAAAATATACCAAATCAAACCATTATTCAACCAAAAAAATAATGTCAAAGCAATAACTCCAAGGCCAAAAATAAATAACACGTTATCTCCTCCGATTCCGCAACATGTCTGGTTGACGAACGGCCATTCAGAAACGAACTAAAAAGCACAAAATGAAAAGCGCAAAATGAAAAGCGCAAACTGAAAAGCGTGAATCAACACTCACCAAACTTCTACTAACACGAAATTAGCAGAAGGAGCCCAAAGGGTGGCGCTAAAGAGCTGAAAAACCACGTAGTACGTCAGTACTTTCGTGTTTGTTGGCCAACAATTCCTTGCCGTTTGTATGCAAGACAAGTTTGGGCCAACACGCTTCAGACAAAAGTCCACAGTTTTGTTGGCCAACAATCCGATCGTGTGTACGAGGCTTAAGAATTAAGGAAAATCCAAAACTGAGTTGTGACCAGAACAGGAAGAGAGGGGAAATTATCAATTGGGACACTTGTTCCAATGATATCCATTATGTTGTGTCTATGTAATAAGACATGAAAGTAAATCTCTCCAATGGGACACAGATGGAAAATAAACTGATAGGGGTTAATCAATCTCTACTAATAAAAGTTTTGGCTTTAGATATACTTTAAATATTTTGTTTGCATATTTTTTTGAGACTCATTATTGCTACCTAGTTATGAAACATACAGGGTACACAAATTGTTGAGGTGTAACAGACCATAGGGATTTAGGTTTCTTTACAGTGGTGCCTCAATGTGCCATTATTTTGTGATGTTTCCCTGCAGTATACACAGACTAACTGACAATCTATGGACCACCAATAATTGATTCAGGCAGTAGATAGGAAATCCTGACCTTCAGAATGCACAACACTGTCAATGACATTCAGGTAACTGAGTGCATGCATTAAAGCACTGAGTGCAGTTGATTTTAGTTTGGTAATTACTGACTGGTACAAGGCCATGTTGCAAGGATGCCAGACCACCGCATCCCCAAACAGCTTCTCTGTGGTGAGCTGTCTCAAGGAAAGCGATCGCGCAGGGGACAAAAGAAGCGATACAAAGCCTCTCTCAAGTCCCTGCATATTGACACCACCTCCTGGGAAACCCTGGCACAAGACCAATCGACATGGCGCACACTGATCCACCAAGGCTGTCAGACATCTGAGTCTAGAAGGACAACCATAGCACAAGGGAAGCAAGATCTGCAAGAGAAGAGAGCAGAGAAGAGAGCAGATCTGCAAATGCTGCAACAGTGGTGCCTATGACATGACTGCCCGGTATGTGGCAGAACATTTCATGCCTGTATTAGTCTTAACAGCCACCTGCGGACAAACCGTGGACAGCACACAACCTGTTTAGATGTCAAGGACCTCTTTGAAAACTACGTATGAACATCATCAACAGTTGATATCAGATGGTTAATCACTGACTGGTACAAGGAGAGGCGACCAAACTCATAATTCATCAGTCAAACTACTGGTATTACCTGGCTCCAGGCTGCGTCAGTTGGAGATGGCACAGGAGTGGACACTGACAGTGATGAAATGGTGACATTCAGGCAACTGCTGAGACTTCCATTGATTGCTGCCGATGCCAGGCTTTGACTCATTGACTGGAAATCCGAGTATGACAGATCACCTACATAACGAAAATGACTTATCATTGGGTTGTTGGCCTGTTATACATGCATACAACTGTAGATATGAGAACAATGTACAGTGCATAAATATCACAATGTTACTATGAACCAGGGCTATAAATTGGATGTCCACCCACTTAGGGGCAGTTTTCTGCAACACACAAGTGTGAATGGGCCCTGATAGAAGATCTCTCCAAAGTAAAGGAATCCATCTCCTCTACAGCTGTCACCAGAATAAGTTTCCTTATTGGAAGGTTTTTTCTTTATTTGTGCTCAAGTGTCTTTTGGGGACACAGACAACAATAAAAATATGACAGTTTACAACCCTTCCCTACTTTATTTAAAATAAAAAATATCTTTAGATACACATTTATTATATTGTAGCTTACCATTTCTTAGATGTTAAGGCTGCATTTCTTTTCTTTCTAATGCCGCGTACACACGTACGGACTTTTGCCGGCGGACCTAAGTCCAGCGGACAATCCGCTGGACTTTCCAGCTGGGTCCGCTGGACTAAAAAGCGAACGGACTTGACCACACACGATCACGCTAAAAGTCCGACGGTTCACGCGATGACGTACAGCACGTACGACGGGACTAGAAAACGAAAAATACTAGAAAAATACTTGCTACTGAGCATGCGTCCTTTTTGGTCCGCCAGACCATACTACACACGGCCGGATTGTCCGCTGGACTGCCAAGTCCAGCGGATAATTTTAAAACAAAACTTAAAACTTTAGTCCGCCGTACTTTGGCCAAAAAAAGTCAGCCGGCGCCCACACACGAGGGGATTATCCGCTCGACTTCGGTCCAGCGGATAATCCCGCGGGATAGTCCCTTCGTGTGTACGCGGCATCAGACTTCCTTTCCTTCATTTTCATCTGGTAATCTGGACAGTAAGTCTGTTGCCTTTCAACAGAACAAGCTCTCCTCCAGATGTAGCGGGATGAGACAAACCATTTACCACCAACAGGGGACTTACACTGATCATCTTGTAGGATAGACGGTTGACACTCCATCCATGTTCACCTTCTTGTTTGGAGCCAAGTGGGGGTTACATGGAGGGCCTACCCCCAGGGTGGGTTCTTTTGGGCTACGCTAAGCACCTTACACAGGGTCAGTTTATTCACATGGGGTACCTTTTGCTTTGTGCCGTCTTCATCAATGCCCTGGGACAAGGCTCAGGCTCAGACTCGACCTTAAGATGGGTCTCTAATCTTAGAGATGAACATACTCCATCTACATTGCACTGCAACTGTTCTCCAGTTAACTCTTGGTTCCACGTGACCATGTACACTTTCTCTGTAGTCTGCATTTCAGAGGAACACGCTGAGCCTTTGTCCACATCCACCTGTCCAGCATTTTCTACTACTATTCCCCACTAGCGGTAGTAGTAGTGTACCTTACTTAAGTCTTGAACTTCCGTACCTCTGCACAGGATGGGAGCCTCCTTGCATAAATCCGCGCCTGTTGTTCTGGGAGACAGACTGCTGACAGAAGGAGTACCAACAACATCTCCCTCACTGCTAAAGGTCATTCCACCTATAATAGGTACAGGCTACCGACAGGCTG
The DNA here is from genome assembly GCA_028564925.1 of Lithobates sylvaticus. Lineage (NCBI taxonomy): Eukaryota > Metazoa > Chordata > Amphibia > Anura > Ranidae > Lithobates > Lithobates sylvaticus. Next base: position 68,500,960 of record CM053030.1, read on the forward strand.
CTTGTTTAACTTCCGTTAACCTAAGTAACTACTTGTGTCTTCACACTGCTCTACTCCACACCGATGTCTTCATACCCCACTTAAGACCCACTTGGTGAACTATATGTGTGCCGGTTACTTGCAATACACCACTTTCAGGAACTTCAGACCAGGCAGAGACAATGTTTCAATACTGTACTCAAGGAAAGTTCAAAATTAACATTCCAAAGTCCAACATACAAGAGCAGAATTTTCCTACATCCTTACTCTTAACTACAGGCTTGTGATGCCCCGGCATACCTGCAAAGGTGAAGTCCAGCAATTATAGTCCTTCAGAAGGCACTGAATGCAAATTCAGCTTTCTTTTTCTTTTAGGCCCTCCACAGGGAAGATCCTCAAACCCTCCCACTACCTCTCTGGGGGGCTCAGGCCTCTCTGCTCAGGGCTCACCTCACCACCTCTCCACTGTCCCATATTTATATCTCACAGAATTAGAGGGCTGGACCCAGAGAAGAACCCGCCAAAAGACCAAAAAAAACCTGGAAAGGCATTAACTCCTACCTTCCTGAATAGGGCAACACCAATCTGGCCATTTCAACCCGCTTACAAGCTTTTATTTACTTATGTAAGATCTTTATCTCCAAAGAAAAGCAACTGTTGCTTTAACTGCTTGTGTAACTGCAGTGTGAGCTAGAGTTTTGCTTCAATTTGTTATTGTATCTGCTAGTACATCTAATGCCGTGTACACAGGACCGGACTTTTCGATGGACTTTGCAGCTGAGGTCCGCCGGACTTTCAAACGAACGGACTTGGCCACACACGATCACTCCAAAAGTCAGACGGATTCGAAAGTGATGATGTAGAATAAGTAAGTTCATAGCCAGTAGCCAATAGCTGCCCTAGCGTCGGTTTTAGTCCGTCGGACAAGCACACAGACGACCGGATTTGTCGCCGGACTCGAGTTCGTCGGAAAGATTTGAAGAAAGTTTTATTTCTAGGTCTGTCGGACTTTTGGGAAGAAAAAGTCCGCTGGAGCCCACACACGATCGAATTGTCCGACGGACTCTGGTCCGCCGGAAAGTCCGATCGTGTGTACGCGGCATAACACTTCTTTCCCCCCATACTGACAATGCTGGGATCCAGATGTGCCTTTGTGCTCCGGACAAGCTTCAATATATTACATTTTTTGGTTTGGGGTGTACAGAAATAGTGCTTCAAAGCCCAACTGAACTTTCAGTTTAAATCAGCTAAAAATATTCTAGGTGCATCGAATCAAAAAGTACTCAAACCATAACCATAGAGTTGTCCTTTGTGTTTCACACTAAACTGTATCACATAGATGTAAACCAGCCACATGGGAAAGAAAAAGGATTCTACTTGATGTGCATTTTCATGTAGCAAAATGCAAGAGTTTTGCTGCATCGGAACAGACATATTGCTGAGTCTGAACTATACCCCTGCCATCAGTAAAACTCAAGATCTCAGCTGATTGGAGAGTTCTAACTCTGAATCTACTGGGGGCATCAGACCAGTGAATAAAGGCCACTGCTTCTATGCAGAAAGCAAATGCCCTTCTCTGCAGCATGCAGGGGATAGGCTTTTCTACATAGGCTGTGAATGCTTTCTAATGACAACAAGCTATAACCCATACTATATACCTTTATTCTATGCCTAAGCTATATACCTCTTTGTGCTGCAAATGGAATGTATTTAGCTGATTTAAATTAAAATATCAGTTATATTCAAATCTGCCAACTCTGTTCCATTAAAGCATGCAGGTTAAAACCACCGCAAATCGCTGCTGCGGCGGCGCTTTGCCGGCGGTATTGCCGCGCTGCCCCATTGATTTCAATGGGCAGGAGCGGTGAAGGAGCGGTGTATACACCGCTCCAAAGATGCTGCTAGCAGGACTTTTTTTTACCATCCTGCTAGCGCACCGCTCCAGTGTAAAAGCCCTCGAGGCTTTCAAATTGGAGAGACAGCAGCGGCTGTTTCAGGGCGCTTTGCAGGCGCTATTTTTAACGATGTAGCACCTGCAAAGCGCCCCAGTGTGAAAGGGGTCTTACAAAATAAATTCCAGCTAACGTGTTTTAAGCAGTTACAAAAACATATATTTGTTCCTTTTGGGAAACCAGTAAGAGATGACTGCTGTAAGCACCCCTGTCAGTCTTGAATGGTTTGTCTCCACACTCCAACTGCCATTTTTGCTGGACAGCTTGGTCGGTTAACGGAAGCTGAAAAATAACAAACTTACTGGCAGGATCACTAGGTGATAATAAAGGAAAATAGGTTTAAAAAAAAAGAAAACGACTGCAACCATCACACCTAAAGAAATGGTAAGCTGCAACATATTTTTTTTTGTTTTTGGGTTCAATGATCCATGTAAACACTGCACTCCAGGTCTTAAATATGGTTCACAAACGCCCTTCACGGCAAGCCAGAAAAGGCAGTATACACAAAGCCCTACATACAGTATATGTGCCATGAGAAAATTATTTAAAGATGCATTTAATTTGCCAAAGTTGTGCATCTAAGCTACAGTAGTTATTAATAATACTGCACAAGGCGAACGAGATCCGCTACACTACCATCATGGCCCATTTATTATGTATAAGGTGATTGTAGCCGTATACAAACACGTATAAGAAAAAATGTGAGTACTTTTTGTGATACTTTAATTTGCACTAAGTTTATTTCCCAGGACAAGCTTTTGCAAGATCAACTCCCTTCTTGGAGTAGTAAAAAATGATTTTTTTTTTAGAAATTGAAATGGTTTTCCAAAATTAATTTGCAAAAAGAATTACAATCCTAGGGACATAACCCATTTTATCATTGTATTTAATGAAGGCCCTTTGGCCTTTCTTTACCTGTGGAGTTGTTGGAAGTTGAGTTTATCTGTTCTGCAGGCGGATCTGAGATCTCCACAGAGACACTGAGGCCCCCCGCTGCTCTCTTCCTTCGTCTGGATCCCTCCGGAATGATCTTTGTGATACGAATTTTGCTGGCAGGAATCTTCAGGAAGAGTGCCAGGTTCCGGACAAGGTTCTGCCCATAAAACTGATCTACTGTCATTGCGGGCAGATTAAAGGCAAGAACGATGAGGGGAGATGTGTGTATTTCCACCGGGGAGGATCCTCGAACCAGGACATACAGCATGTTGTAGTCTCTGTCAAAGAAGTTTTCTCCAAGCACAGAAGAGTTCAGATGTGGCATATACTGACCTTTTAAACAGATTAAAAAAAAAATAGAACTCGTTAAAATGTTGTCTATGGTTTTCTAGTGCAGATTTCTTTTTAGCAGAGATAAGTGTGAACTGCTTTGTATGGGTTGGAGTTAGGGGCAGATCAGGCTGGTTCCCTCACACACAGCAGTTTGTTCATTTCAGATAAACATCTATGTGATTAGAAATGATTAGTTCTGGTGAACTGGATGATCCATGGTTCCTGTAGAGCAGTGTGCTCCATGAACCAATAAGTTAGAGCGGTAGGTGCAGCGGGAACCCCCTGCAATAGGAAATCTGTGATCAAGGGACATGACCTTCAATCACCTGGTGGGAAGGAGTGTGAGCTTTTAGTGCAGCAGGATGGACAGGGATCGCGTATCACAGTAGTTCCTTAGTAGGGCAGCAATGTCACTTAGGGGCAGGACTGGCGCAAACATAAGGCAGTTTAAGCAGCCACCTTAGGGCGCCAGGATGGGCGGGGCATAAATCTGAATCCCCTGCCACTTGCTTTTAACACATGCTTTTAACACATGCATGGCTGCTATAGAGGTTGGAAGTGTGTGTACTTTTTTTAAACCTGACGGAGGAGGCTTTCAATGTGGAAGTGATACAGGTGGCTGTGGAGCCGTGATGCCACCCCCCCCCCCCACCATGTTCACCAGGCTCAGCTGTCCCACCTGTGGGCCCAGTGCAATCATGGCAGGTGTCGCTTTTAAGAGCGACAGGAGCTCAACAGACCTACATCCACTAAGTCTTCTTCCTGTGCACAGACTAGGGAGTGACGTGTATGATGTCACTTCCTGGTCCTGAGCTGTCAATCACTGGGATTAGTGCTTGGTGAAAAAGACCCAGGATGTCTCATAAAGAGAACCTGTTATTTTTTTAAACAATAGATTTTTATTGAGAAAAAAAGTTTTTTAACAATATAGTAAAGATAAGGTATTACATACCAAATTACAAGTAATCATAGGCACTGTTGGAAATACATACCATTAAATATTTCTAGACTAAATTAACCAACATTTGAATAATTAGTCAAAATATGCAATTGTAGACGTACCAACATATTAACTATAATCAATAGGTAGGTGCCTCGGGCTGTCCACCCCCAAGGCGCCCCGTTCGGGATCATGCTGCGCCTCGAGAGCTTGCAACCCAGAGCCCTTAAGAGTCCATCTGTAGCTTTGGTATGAAGCTTGAGGCTTTCCAGTAACATTGAGCTATCACAAATTTCCCTGAGAATGAACATCGGTAACTGGAAAATCAATATGTAAAAGGAAAGAAAAAGTAACTTTAACTGGGGGGGGGGGGGGGGGGTAAAGAGAGGGATGGGGAGGGAGAGAGCCTATAACGAGGCTCTAATTGGCAGGAAGATTGTCAATAAGGAGGAGTTAAGCTCCTGTGTATAGTGAGTCTCATCTATTCGTTTCTATTCGTGAGGTCTCTGTTATTTCTTATAGGTTTTGTACCAGTCTGTCCATGGTTGCCAGTTATTCAAAAATACAGTGTGTTTTCCCGCTATTGATGCTAAAATGGATTCATAGGTGTAATGGGTGGAAAGGGTTTGTATGACATTGTGAACGTCTGGGGGGTCGGGTGATTTCCAGATTCTGAGTATGACCAATTTTGCTGCTAAAAAGAGGTGGGTGGTGAATTGGCGTAATGTTGGTGGGATATCTTCTATGCCAATATTTAGTAGGGCAAGGGAAGGAGAGATAGGAATATTCAGACCTGTCACTTTTCGGTAGATTTCGAATATTGCTAACCAAAATTTTGCAAGTTTACTACATGACCATAGTATGTGGAAGAGATTGCCTACTTGGGAGCATTGCCTCCAACAAAGAGGGGAAGTTGTAGAACTAAATTTAGAAATTCTGTAGGGTGTCAAGTACCATCTCTGTGTGACCTTATGGGACAATTCCCAGAGGGCAGTACTTTTTGTGGCAGAATATGCGTGATGCGTAGCTTTACTCCATTGTTCTATTGAAAAGCTAGTATCTAGGTCCCTTTCCCAGGCCAGCATTGAATCGGTTTTAACCATAACTGATTTATTGTGTAAAATGTTGTAGAATAGGGATATTCCACCTCTACGATATTCATTGGAGGTTAGATACTTTTTAATTTGCCAATGTATTTCATACGGTGGTATGTAGTTATTTGTAGTATATGATTGCAGTCGAATATAAGTGAAGTGTTCTAGATGTGATAAGTTGTATTCCTTTTGAAGAGATACAAAAGGTTTGAGTTTAGTATCCTTGTATAGATCTTGCAACCATGTGATACCTTTGTTGGTCCAGTCATCTAAGGATAGATCAGGGATCAATATTAGTAGTATGGATAAGGGTATTGGGATTTGTATAGTTGGACAGTTAGAAGCGCGTTGTGTAGATAGGGTTTTCCAGGATTGTAGAGTCGCTAGGACTGGTAGAGGTAGATGTTTGGGAATTTGTCTGATGTATGGAAAGGCCAAGGTATATAAGTATAAATTACCTCCTGGAATGATGGATTGTTCTATGTCCTTCCATAGTGAGGTAGATTGATCAGAAAACCATCCTTTGAGTTGTGCTAAGATAGCAGAACTATGGTAGTCCGCCAATATAGGTAGGCCTAAGCCCCCAGCTTTTCTAGTTTTGCTCAGTTTAGTGAAGGTGCTTCTAGCTTTCCTACCTTCCCATAGAAATTTGGAGATCATAGATTGTGATGTTTTAAAGAATTGCTTGCTCACCGGTATCGGGACAGAACGATATATGTACAGCAATTGGGGTAGTACTTGCATTTTAAATGCTGCCAGGCGACCCGACCATGATAGAATGTGTCTACTCAAGGCTAAAAGATTTGTGCGTAATTTGGACTCTAATGGGAGGTAATTGGCTTTGAACAGTTGTTCGGGATGAGGAGTGAGTGTAATCCCTAGATATGAGATGCCAGAGTCTTGCCATGTGAATGGAAATTCATTCTTAAGGCGTATTTTTTCCCTCAATGGAAGTCCTAGATCAAGGACGTAAGATTTGGTGTAGTTCACTTTGTAATAAGAGATTTTGCTGTATTGTTCTAGCAGATCTGTTGCGAGTGCTAATGACGTTGACGGTTTTGTAAGCATTAGTATCACGTCATCAGCGAAAAGGCTGATGACATGTTTACGTTTGTTTATGACAAAACCGTGAATGTCAGGATCATTTCTGAAGCACGAGGCTAGGGGTTCCATTAACATGTTAAAGATTAGCGGCGATAATGGGCACCCTTGTCGAGTCCCATTCGTAATTCTAAAAGGTTTAGATAACATACCTGAGGTAAATACTTTGGCAGATGGGGAGGTGTAAAGGGCTAATATAGCTGAAAGTATATGTCCAGTGAAACCAAATTTTGTAAGCACCCTGGAAAGGTAGGTCCAGTGCACTCGGTCGAACGCCTTCTCTGCATCCAAGGCTAGGAGCAGAGAAGGCGTCCGAGATTTCCTTGCAATAGTTATAATGTTGATAACTCGTCTCGTTGCGTCTGAGGTCTGTCTACCCTTTGTGAATCCTGATTGATCAGGATTGATTATTGTTGGTAATATATCCACCATTCTTAACGCTAAGATTTTTGCGTACAATTTCAAGTCATTGTTCAATAACGATATAGGCCTGAAATTCTGGGGTACATCAGGGCTCTTACCGGGTTTTGGGAGGGTTACAATAGTGGCCTCCAGCATTTCAGGCGGGAAGGAGGCAGAGGCAGCTGCAGCATTAAACACCCCGAGGAGGTGGGGACTTAGTATTGTCTTAAAAGCTTTGTAATACTCCCCTGTTAGACCGTCAGGACCAGGGGATTTGTTGTTAGGTAAGACATCTATGGCTTTAAGTATCTCAAGAGTTGTGAAGGGTGAATTTAAGTCGTTGAGTTGATCTGTATTTAGTTTAGGAATGTCAACTTTAGATAGAAAGTCATCTATGCTAGTCAATGAGGGTTGTGGTGTTGATGCGTCATTTTTAAGGTTATACAGGGATTCGTAATATTCGCTGAAAGAATCAGCAATTTTTTGTGGATCCATTTCTTTTTTGTTGGTCTTGGGGTTTATCAGGTATGGGATCTTGGTTTTGAAACGTTGTCCTTGTATTTTACGTGCCAAGGCTTTCCCTGCTTTATTGCTAGTAGAGTAAAAGGACAATTTCATTTTTCTTTCTGTTTGTTCGAATTTGTGTAGTAAAATAAGTCTTAGATCATGTCTCAAATTTGCTAGTTTCATGTGGAGGGATGGGGTTGTGTGAATTTTATTTTGGTCTTCTAAAGATCTAATTTCTTTTATTAGCGTATCTATCTGCAGCTGCCTCTGCTTTCTTAATCTGGCCCCTTGTTGAATGAACATTCCTCGGATGAATGCTTTATGAGCATTCCACACAGAAAAAAAAGAAATATCAGGGGTAGAGTTGATCTGGAAGTACTCAGAGAGATGGGCCTCCAGTAAAGTTTTGGTAGTAGGGTTATAGATTAGTTGAGCATTGGATCGCCACATGTATGCGTTGTGAACTGGGTTGCTGTCTTCTATAGTGAGAAGGACAGAGGCATGGTCTGACCATGTGATTGAGTTTATTTTAGTGTGTGATATTTTCTGGAGGAGCCATCTGTCCGACAGATACAGATCAATTCTACTATATGAGCGGTGCCTGTGGGAATAGAAAGAATAATCCCTTTCAGTAGAGTGTCTGCATCTCCAAACATCATAGATGTCATGGTGTCGAAGAAAGTTACTTAGGGATAAGGGTTTCCTGGCTTGCGTAGCAGTAGTATCTAATGTTGGGTCACAGACAATGTTGAAGTCGCCACAAATCAGCAGCAGACCTTGTTGGACTTTTTTGATCTTTTTCATTAGAGTGTTCAAAAAGTTAATCTGTCGTCTGTTGGGGACATATACATTGACCAGTGTATAGCAGGTGTTATTAATGTCACAAATTAGAATTATGTAGCGACCATTGTCATCGGTGATCTCCTGTCGTAGTTTAAAGGAAATGGAGTCTTTGATCGCAATCATAACTCCTTTCTTCTTTTCTTGCGCGTTGGAGGTAAAGTAGTGCTGAAATCCTTTAAATGTGCATTTAGGGGGAGCGTCTTTGCGGAAGTGTGTCTCCTGGACACACAGTATATCACAGCGTGAGTTCTGAGCCTCCTTTCCTAGAGAAAATCTCTTAGCCGGGTGGTTAAGCCCGTGGGCGTTTATTGTCAGTATTCTAATTGGCATTGTCTTCGTATGGTGGTGTGCTTAAGTCAAACGTTGGGGTGTACTCACTGGTATGGGCTTCCTGGAGTGAAGTCTTGGTAATAGTGTTGAGCTGCTGATGGGTAGGGTTGAAGGGATGAATTCTGATGAGAGTCTTTGTCAGCTGGTGTGATAGCTGGTAACGTGATGCGGTGCTGGATTCGTCTGAAAGAAAAGTTGCTGGAGACATTTCCTGCGGGGAAGACAAATGGGGAAATAAAGAAGAAAAAAAACATTTAACAGTTAAAAGGAGGGTCATTATAACCCATGTGCAGATCATATCTGCTCAGGTAGAAGGGGCTTGATGCCCGTGGCGAGGCTCCTGTGGACGGGGCCTGTGTTTCAGGCTGTTGATCAAAGCGGTCAAGGATCAAGTGTTAGTTGAAGGATAAGGCGCATGTGTTGATTAGTGGAAAATCAGGTGTGGCGGTTTTGCTGCCATTCTGGTGAAAGCCTGTGTGGGTTGCCGCCAGTTGGTTGAGGAGGTGGTTCGTCGGGGAGGATCTTCCATGTTTTTAGAAGCTGAAATCCTTTGTCGGGGGAGGAAATCACATGGTTAGTACCATCTTTGGTCACAATTAGTTTGGTTGGGAACCCCCATTTGTAACTGATGCTGTGGTTTCTCAATACTTTAGTTATGTTGTTCAAGTTTTTGCGCAGCTGTAGGGTGTGTTGTGACAAGTCCGCAAAAAATTGCAGTTCGGAATATTCTGTTCCCTGATGCTCCCCCTTCCTAGTAATTTGCATTAATCTTTCTTTGGACTGATAAAAATGCATGCGGAAAAGCACGTCTCTGGGGACGTGGTCTGGAATGAAGCTGGGCTTTGGGATGCGATGTATCCTGTCAATGGAAATCTCCATAGGAAGGAGATCCGGCATGAGTGTAGATAGCATTTTAGTGGCATAAGGACGCAGGTCTGCTGGGCCTACTGTTTCAGGAATACCTCTCAATTTCACATTATTCCTCCTGGCCCTGTCTTCTAAGTCTGCCAGCTTTGCTTTCATCCAGGTCTGTTCTTCTTCTACGGTGTCATGGGCATCGATTATGTCATTAATCGTGGTGGCGTATTCCCCCATCTTAGTTTCCATATGGTCTACTCTGTCACCCACTGCAGCTAGTTCAGAGCCAAATCTCCTCATACATGACATCATATCTGAGTGTATGGTGCTGCGTAAGGAGATGAGCATGTCTTTCAGGGTCGTATCAAGAACAGGTTGATTTGTGGTGGGAAATGTGTTGATGGAGTCATGTAGCTCCCTGGTGTCATCTTGTGATTCATCATTTGGCCTCACTTCATGCTGTGAACTGCTATCCTCCAGTCTGCTCTTTGCCTTAGCTGGGCTTCTACCCAGGGGAGTTGATGCTTGCGAGTCTCCTGGAGAGTGCTGGACATTGTTGTACTGCCGAACTGCGTATCTCTCTGGAGACCTGGAGAAGGAGAGAGGTGTGGAGGAGGAGGCACCAGTGCTACCATGGCTACGTTGTGGTAGAGGCGGTTTGAAGTACGCCGTCAATTTTTTGGGCCCATGTTCGGCCCTTTTCCTCCTAGACATGCTGGTACGGTTTTGGGGATTTGACCGCCTAGTTGGAGGGGATTATGCACCGCTATACTCAGTGAGCCGCTTCGTTGACCCGTCCTGTGTAGGAGCTCCGGGCCTAAACCATCATGTTAGTTGAGGTCAAGACATGTATCCTCGCCATTGCCCCTTTTTAATTGTGCCAGTCAGGTGGCTATTTAGGCATCAGTGTGGGGACGGTTCTCCAGGCTTTATCAGTCCTGGTGTATGGTGTATGGGGGTTCGTATCCCGAGCGGAGCGGGTTAGAGAGGGTTAGGGTGTATTGGGTGAAGCAAGATGGCCGCCGGCTCCGGATGGTAGGCCGGAGCCGCGGACTTTCTTAGAGTCGGTGTCCGATGTCAGGTAGTCGTTCAGGTAACGATGTGGGGGGAGCTGTAATCTCCAGGTTGTAGTAGGCCTGGTGTGTGGGGGTTCGTATCCCAAGCGGAGCCAATTGAAGAGGATTAGGGTGTACTGGGGGCAGCAAGATGGCCGCCGGCTCCGGATGGTAGGCCGGAGCCGCGGACTTTCCTAGTGCTGGTGACCGCTGGTGTGCGCTCCGGACTAACTATAGAAGGGAGAGAAATAGATGCTGTCCCGCTAGTGTCTCTTAGGGCAATTACTTCTGGGGGTGCCGGTGTTGGTGATAGGCAAGTATTACTCACTGCGTTCCGGTTTTAAGGTGAGGCCGGATCTGCAGGCCTTTAATATGGCGCCGGGACTTCAGGGATCAGAGCAAGCTGCAGTAAACCTTGTGGAGCCAATCTCTCTCCTGCTTATGGCCTCCGGTGCTATGGGAGTTGGTGGGTTGCTGTTATAGATGATCTCGGCGGAGAGTGAGGAGGACCGGCGGGCCCGCAGGCCTCAAGATGGCGCCGGGTGTCTTGTTAGGCAGCTCGTTCGCAGGCTCCAGGTCCGGCTAGGTACGCTTTTTCTGAAAAATGTCTCTCCAGGAGAGCTCTATAGCGTGTCCAGCAGTTATCCCAAGGTGGATGGGGTATTTTCTAGTTGGATTAAGCTGGGGATGTCGATGGATTCAACTAGTTGGTGTGGAGCGCAGCATCTACACATCCACCTCGCTTCGCATCCGGACACGCCCCCTGAAAACAGCTTTTTAAGCGTTGTCTATTAAAAAATATAGGGTACTGAAGTTTTTTGCCATTTAATGGGCACACACAATTTTAAGGTTTGACATGCTAGGTATCTATTTCCTTGGCACAGCCTCATCTTTTATATTTTATCTTTACTATTTTATTCTCCAGGATGTCTGTTTTCAGAAAATATATGATGTTTTTTGTGGGTTTTACGTAATCTTCATGCCAAAAATGTCAGCAAAATGCATGCCTTATGCCACATACACACGATCGAAAATGCTGCCAGAAAAAGACCTATGTGTGCTTTTGGTCGGAAAATACGACCGTGTATATGCGCCATCGGACTTTTGCTGGCGGCATTTTCGCCAGCAAAAGATTGAGAGCAGGTTCTCTATTTTGTGGTCGGAAAAAGTTCCTATCCGAAAATGTGTTCGTCTGTAGCAATTTTGGCACGCAAAATTCCTACGCATGCTCGGAAACAATTTGACGCATGCTTGGAAGCATTGAACTTAATTTTTTTGGCTTGTCGTAGTGTTGTACATCACTGCATTCTTGACAGTCTAAAGTTCAGAGAACTTTTGTGTGACCGTGTGTATGCAAGCCAAGCTTGAGCGGAATTCCATTGGAAAAACCATCCAAGATTTTTCCGACGGAAATTCCGCTTGTGTGTACGGGGCATAAGTAGACAAAAATCCTTGCTTAGGGGGAATCCTCTTGTGTGATATTTCTTCTCCAAGTATTAGTATAGATTTATTACTCCCTTTGTTAGGTCTATTAAAGTGGTACTCAACTCTCCCCACCCCCATGTTTTTTTCTACTTACCTGTAATGCTGTAGAGCTCTTCAAAGCACATACTCACCCACACAGCAAAACCAGCGTTACCCTGCTGTGATCCGCTGTACACCATCATCTTGCTCCTCTCCAGCTGGCTGCATCTTCTGGCTGTAGGCAGCCAGCTCAAATAATGTGCTGGACCCATTTCCAGGCCCACCCCCTTACGACCCCTCAAGCTACTCCATGTGCCAATCCTGCAGACTCCCGGGAGATGTAATGTAAGTATCTCAGGGGGCTGCAGGACCAGATACACCTCATTCTGCCCTAGGACGGAATGTTGTCAGGGGCGGGGCTAAAAAAAATTCTAAAATATATATATAAAAAAAACAAACAAACTGTGTTTAATATAACAAATTAACAATTCCGTCTCAGTTACTAATACAGGAAAGGTTACTGATTTTCTGAATAGCTGATCTTGTAACCCAAACATCAGAGTGATTTGTTGTCCACATCTGCCCTGCTTTATGATAACTGAGGGTCAGGAGTAGCTATGCTATATCCCTGGTCCTCTTTAATTATTGTTTCACCAGAAATATCTTCTGGGTCACTGACCTTTATACAAGTAAACAGATCAGAGTTGTGGCATCACATTGCATTCACTTGTGAGACTAGTCACCGGAAAGAAACCTCGGAAATCCATCTCCCCATCCCTAAGGACCATCCATTGGCTCAAGGTAAAAGACAGGATCACATTCAAGACCTTCTGCCTCACCCACAAATGTACACAAGGAAATGCTCCTCAATACCCTTGTGAGAAAATAGAAAAATACATACCAAATCGCGGCCTTCGATCGACAAACCAAAATCGCCTTCTCATCCCCAAAGCCCACTACAAATCGAAGGGAGAACGAAGAATCGCAGTACAGGGACCTCGGCTATGGAATGCTCTACCAAACAACATCCGCTTGGAAGAAAATCATCGGGCGTTCAGGAAAAAACTCAAGACCCACCTCTTCTAAATATTGCATGACAACAAGAGCAGACAAGCGCCTTGAGGCGATTCAGTTCACATTTGTAGCGCTATACAAATCATTCATTCATTCACTTGTATACCTGTTCCAGGTCAATGACTAAAAGTATTGAAACCAGAGGAGAAGTGTGACAGCCTGGCTGCTAGCATCTTCACACAGAGGTCAGAGGTCCACCACATTTGCTTCATAACAGATTTCCTCTGCCACCATAATGCTACATGCATTGTCAAAGTATTAATTATCACACATATACTGATTTACCTTGGTAAGTTGGCTCTTTGAGAGTAAAATCAGGAGCTGTCTTCCATTCTATATTAGTTGGGTTTATATAGACATTGTTCGCATAAACATCCAGACGCTGGGGAGTTGAGAAGTAGATTCCAGCAAGAACAGACTAAAAGAAAACAGATATTAGTATGAAAATCTGACCTGATAGGACAGTAATTAGGTGTAAAAATAAAAGATGAAGATCCTTCAAAGAACTCCCTTGTCATAGAGATTGTCTAATTTGCAAGTTCTAGTTTAGTCTAATGCCCTGTACACACGGTCAGAAATTCAGACGGAAAAAGTCAGATCGGATTATTATGTTGTCGGAAAATCCGATCGTGTGTGGGCGCTATCAGACTTTTTCCATCGGAATTTCCGACGGAAAAAGTTTGAGAGCTGGATCTAAATTTTTCCGACAACAAATCCGATCAGACTTTTTCCGATCGTGTGTAGACAATTCTGACAGACAAAGTGCCAGGCATGATCAGAATAAATTACGAGACGAAAGCTATTGGCTACTGGCCTTTTAATAGTCCCACATTTTCTGATGGGTAGCGGTATTCTGATAGAACAACGGCTACTCCCCAACCTGATCGGTACCTTCCAGCAGATCCATCCCAGCAGCTCCTCTGGTTGGAAGCCGCTGCCCAGCAAACAGTGCTTTCTACTTTCCAAAGGATGATTTCAGCAGTTCACTCATTGCGGAGACTTAACAGCCAAGGGTTCATTACACCATTTCTAACAGCTGGCAAGTAGCCTTATGACTTCGCACCTGATGTGGCTTGGATGTTTTTGCCTTGTTTTACCACAGTGTACTTTTATATCTGTTGACAGCACTACAAACCTGGGCAAATGCCAAATATTTGAAGTTTTTTATGGCTTAATAAACTTTTGATGCTTACAATAATTACTCTAGTGGAATCTATTGTCTTATGGTATTAGCACTACAAACCGCAACCAGTGCATGGACATACTTTAGAGTTCCAAGCGCTTTTATAAAGGATTTTTGATGCTGAAGATTCTGCGTAAGCGCAGGGGCAAAAAAAAATTCTTATGTATCCTATTTACCAAGATCAGCTATAACAGTCAATGAGGGAGACATCATCCTCAAATTGTACATAACCCACTTGCCAGTGAACTTACTTTGGAGTCGTCTGTGTTGAGTAGCTTAAGGCGCATGTTCTGGGGACTGGTGCTTGTGAAAAAGATATCAAATGACTTATTTGTTGCCACTATGGAGTGAAACAAAGAAACTCTTTTTTGACAGGTATAGCCATTGCACCAGCCATGGTCTTGGGGCCCTGTAAGAAGAACAAAACATTGATCTGTATGGGTAACCAACACAATACACAAAGTTGGGCAGGAGATGCCATAAGCGCAGCAAGTTTTATATTTTAATTAGATTCCAACTTTCATATTTAAGCTGACATTTTCCAGGGCAGTTTTTATTCTGATTGGTGGCTATAGGGAAACAATCACAGCTCTCAGCAATTAATATTTAATGCATGAGATCAGCAGAGAACATATTATTTGTTGCATTTTATCATCAGAGTGTAAATCTTAGAAAGACATTAAAGCGGTTCTTAAACCTATAAACAAAAATTTAACTGCAACTGTAGCTGCTGAATTTGAATATTAGGACACTTACCTGTCCAGGGGTCCAGTCTATCCTCACCCAAGCCAGCCCTCCGTCTATCTTCGGGTCCAGGCGCCGGCATGTTTACTTTGTGAAGCTGGCTGTGACTACTTGCAGCTTCACAGCCGGCTTCCCACTGCTCATGCATGAGCCAGCTGCACTTTGTGCATGGCCCTACAGCCTTCTGGGACCTGTGACATGACCCAGAAGGCTGCGGGGGAAGGGGAGCCAAACTCGGATCGCTGCGGTGACCAGAAGTGGGAGCAGGTACCTGGCAAAACCAGGCACCTGTATTCCCCCCAAAACATAAAGTGACAAAAAATAAAGAGGAGCGGAAGGAGGAAGACAAGCGGAACTTTTTGTGTGAAGTTCAGCTTTAATGGGCCTTATCATGGGATTCAAAATCCCATGAGCTTGTGCTCCAATACAATAAGTGTATTCTTGCCTCAGCATTCCCAGGCTTCCATAAGAAGGCCCAATGGTACCACCCACACCAGAAGCTAGAGAGTCATGTATTTCCATCTTTGGGGGCACTAGCTAACAAGCAGACCATTTTCTTTCAAAGTCTATCATAATCTGCAAGATTCATTTAAAGGAAACAATACTGAAAAATTATTATTTGATCCCCTGCAGATTTTGTAAGTTTGCCCGCGTACAGAGAAATTAAGGGTCTATCTTTTTTATCATAGGTGTATTTTAAAGCAAAACATGACTTAGTATTTGGTAGAGAAACCCTTGTTTGCAAGCACAGAGGTAAGACATTTCTTGTAGTTGGTTAGAAGGTTTGCACACATCTCAGGAGGGATTTTGGGCAACTCTTCTTTAAAGATCGTCTCTAAATCCTTAAGGTTTCTTGGCTGTTACTTGGCAACTCGAAGTTTCAGCTCCCTCCACTTTTCATTACCTTAATGTGTTTCTTCTTGAGCAACTCCTTTGTTGCCTTGGAGGTATGCTTTGGGTCATTGTCATGCTGGAAGACCCACCCACAACCCATCTTCAGTTTTCTGGTTGAGGGAAGAAGGTTCTCATCCAAGCTTTTACAATACGTGGCCCCGTACATTGGCCCATCAATGCGGCAAAGTCGGCCCGTACCTTTAGCAGAGAAACAGCCCCAAAGCATCATGTTTCCACCTCCACGCTTGACTGTAGGGATGGTGTTATTAGGGTCATAGTCTGCATTTTCTTCCTCCAAACAAGGCGAGTTGAGTTACATTTGGTCTCATCTGACCACAGCACTTTCTCCCAATCTATCTCTGAATAATTTAGATATTCATTGGCATGACTACATGTGCCCTCTTGAGGAGGGGGACTCAACGTATTTGGAGGAAGAAAAATGCTGACTATGACCCTAAGAACAGCATCCCTACAGTCAAGCACAGAGTTGGAAACATTATGCTTTGGAGCTGTTTCTCTGCTAAAGGTACAGACCGATTTTGCAGCATTGAGGGGCAATGGATGGGGCAATGTATTGTAAATTCTAGGATGAGAATCTTCTTCCCTCAGCCAGAACACTGAAGATGGGTCATGGATGGGTCTTTCAGCATGACAATGACCCAAAACATACCGCCAAGACAACAAAGGATTGACTGAAGTTCTGCTTTAACCACTTGCTGACCAGCCACTGTCGTTATAAGGTGGCAGGTCGGCTCTCCTGCGCAAATCGCTGTAGTTGGAACTGCAGGCGCTCGCGGCCGCTGCACGCTGCATGAACATGCCAGCGGGTCGGGCTGACTTGATGTCCGCCGGCAACCCGTGACCGCATATTACAGAGGCAGAAGAGGGAACTGCCTTTGTAAACAAGGCGATTCCCCATTCTGCCAGATGACATGACAGATCTACTGTTCCCAGTGATCTCTGTCATGCCCCTGGCAGCCCATCCAGCCCATCCAGCCCTACAGTTAGAACACACCTAGGGAACACAGTTAAACTATTGATCGCCCCTAGTGTTAACCCCTTCCCTGCCAGTGTAATTTTTACATTAATCAGAGCACTGATCAATGTAATAATGTCACTGGTCCCAAAAAAGTGTCAGTTGGGGTCTGATTTGTCTGCCGCAATGTTGCAGTCCCACTAAAAATTGCAGTAAAAACAATAAAAAACAATAAAAGTCCCTAAATCTATCCCGTAGTTTTTCAGACGCAATAAGTTTTGCGCAAACCAATCAATATATGCCTATATACGCAATTTTTTTTTTTTTACCAAAAATATGTAGAAGAATATAATTCGGCATAAACTGATGAATAAATTAGTTTTTTTGTATATATATTTTTGGATATGTATTATAGCAAAAAGTAAAAAAATATATATTTCTTTTTCAAAATTGTCGCTCTTTGTTTTTAGCGCAAAAAATAAAAACCGCAGAGGTGATCAAATACCACCAAAAGAAAGCTCTATTTGTGGGAAAAAAAGAATGGCAATTTTGTTTGGGTACAACGTCGCACGACCACGCAATTGTCAGTTAAAGCGACACAGTGCCGCGACGCAAAAAATGGCCTGGTCATTAAGGGGGCAAATCCTTCTGGAGCTGAAGTGGTTATGGATATAGAGAAGATCTGTAAAGAAGAGTGGACCAAAATCCCTTCTGAGATGTGTGCAAACCGGGTCACCAACTACAAGAAATGTCTTTCCTCTGTGCTTGCCAACAAGGGTTTTTCCACCAAGTTCTAAGTCATGTTTTGCTTTAAAATACACCTATGATAAAAATGATAGACCCTTAATTTCTTTGTACGTGGGCATACTTACAAAATCAGCAAGGGATCAAATAATAAGTTGTGTTTTGCTTGGAGATCAAATAATTATTTTACCCACTGAACTGCAACTTAATTTATAACATTTGTATCATGTGTTTTTTCTGGATTTTTGGTTGATATTCTGTCTCTATCATTTAAAATACACCTATAATAAAAATGATAGACCCTTCATTTCTTTGTAAGTGGGCAAACTTACAAAATCTGCAGGGGATCAAATAATTATCTTCCCCACTGTAGCATCATGCTCACTGAGGTAATAACTTTATGACACCTTTTTTCTTTTAGCTATCCAGAGAGAATTGGATTTAAAGCACCCATCTCTTGCAGTGGGGCTGCCCCCACACTTCATAGGTTACATTTACATCTAGGGGACTGGAAAAAGCCGTGGACGGATGCCCTCTGGCATTATCAAGACCAATTAGACTGCATTGGACATGGGGATACCAAGGAACAGTCCACTGACGGCAAATAGGGGAGCACCATCTACCAGGGGAGCGGAGGACTTTGTTATAAAAAAGCTTTTCTCATAGACTTAAATGAGCATTTAACCCTTGCAGTGTGGAGGGAGCTTCATTGCAAGGGAATATTTTTACTTTTCCTGGAGTTAGGCTCTAAGTAATAAAGCCCTAAAAGTAAAACCCAATTATTGCACTGTATATGGTAATTCAATGCCAACCATGTGAACCATTTTACTGTTTGCTTCTTTATGACCTTCAGACTAACAGTTAATGGTAAGATGTTGTATATGGGTATTTAGTAGATTGCATTATTACTGAGTGGGTTTCTTCTTCCTGTGAAACACACCCAATGGCTGGATTAAAAAAAAATGATTGGCTGTGTTACCCGCAACAACCAATCAAAAATATATATTTCTTTTTATACCATACCATTAATAAGATCTAAATATCCATCTCCCAGCACAGCTACTGGGGAGAGTCGCCTTGTCTCTGTATCTGGGTCCAGACTCTCAATGACAAGCATCTCATAATTAAATCCAAAACATTTATAGGCATCCCAGGATGATATGTACACACAGGTGCTATCTCTGATGATTCCTTAATAAAAAGACAAGCAGATAGAAGCATTATTATAAACGATACATAAAAATCATTTAAAGAGAAATATCATTTTATTTTGAACTTATAATGAATATCTGTAAGAATCATTCTGAATAAAGTGACACAGGACTTTAGGTGAAAGCAACAAAAGGGTTCCACTGGCACCCTTTACATTTTGCTGCAACCAGGAGTCATGAATCCAATTTTACCTACAGCACCATCTGCAGTGGTTCTGGTATTCTGGTCCATTCAAGCAATAGTAACATGGCATTATGCAGACTAATGGATTGGTATAAGTATAGAAGTGTTTACCTTTATTGGGAGCCACCTGTGATACTGGTATACGGCTTCCATTGAGACTGGTCAGCATCACTTTCGGAATTCGGTAATCTCCAAGTCCCTCTCTCTTGTCTCCATTCCACTGCCATTCTGACTGTGGTACTATGGCACCTATGTTCCCCAAGAAGGAACCATCAAGATCTTTCAAGAGGGTCTTCCTCTTTGCATCACAGGTCATGTCCACACAGTCTGATGGGTTAGCTTTGCTGTATTTGAATAAATAAATAGTTAAGAGGAACCCAGAAATAAGGCCATAGATGAATATGTCTTAAAGTGTCTTAAATACGGGGCAATTTAGGAAACAGTGATCACAGGTCAATTGGCTTCAGTATAAATTACACCAATAGGAAACATAAGGGGAATACAAAGACACTGAATTTCAAAAGAGCCAACTTCCCTAAACTACAAAATAAATTGGGATAAAATGTTAGGAACAAAGAACACGGAGGAGAGATGGGTTTGCTTTAAGAGCATATTAAATAGGGGCATTAGCCAATGCATCCCATTGGGTAATAAATTTAAAAGAGCGAACAAAAGTCCTGGATGGCTTAACTCCAATGTAAAAATGTATATAAAAGCAAATGAGAAGGCCTTCAAAAAATACAAGGTTAAGGGACCATCATCAGCATTCAGACTTTATAAAGAATGCAACAAGAAATGTAAGGGAGGCTAAAAAAGAACAAGAAAGGCACATAGCGGAGGACAGCAAAAAAAATTCCAAGAAATTCTTTAAGTATTTAAACAGTAAAAAAGTGAGGACAGACCATATTGGCCCCATTAGGAATGAGGAAGGACATCTGATTACAAAGAATGTGGAGATGGCCAAGGTATTGAATTTATTCTTCTCCTCAGTCTTCAAGAGGGAATCGGGGGGCTTCAGTAACCAAAACTGCAGTGTTTATCCTCATGACACATCAAAGGAAGCACCTCCATGGTTAACAGAGGACAGAATTAAAATTAGACTTTGGAAACTTAACATTAATAAATCACCGGGACCAGATGGCTTGCACCCGAGAGTACTTAGGGAACTCAGTCAAGTAATTTCAGGCCATTGTTCCTAATTTTTACTGACAGTCTACTGACTGGAATGATACCAGCTGATTGGAGAAAAGGCAATGTAGCACCAATATTTAAAAAGGGCCCAAAATACATCCCTGGGAATTACAGACCAGTTAGCCTAACATCAATAGTATGCAAGCTCTTGGAGGGGATGATAAGGGACTATATACAAGATTTTAGTAGAGAACGGTATCATTAGCAGTAATCAGCATGGATTCATGAAGAATCGTTGTTGCCAAACCAATCTATCAACCTTCTATGAGGAGGTGAGTTGCCATCTAGATAAAGGAAGGCCCGTAGATGTGGTGTATCTGGATTTTGCAAATGATTTGACACAGTTCCCCATAAACGTTTACTGTACAAAATAAGGTCTGTTGGCATGGACCATAGGGTGAGTACATGGATTGAAAACTAGCTACAAGGGCGAGTTCAGAGGGTGGTGATAAATGGGGAGCACTGGGGATGGTCAGGGTGGGTAGTGGGGTCCCCCAGGGTTCTGTGCTGGGACCAATCCTACTTAATTTGTTCATAAACGACCTGGAGGATGGGGTAAACAGTTCAATCTCTATATTTGCGGACAATGCTAAGCAGGGCAATAACTTCTCTGCAGAATGTGGAAACCTTGCAAAAAGATCTGAACAAATTAATGGGGTGGGCAACTACATGGCAAATGAGGTTTAATGTAGAAAAATGTAAAATAATGCATTTGGGTGGCAAAAATAGTAATGCAACCTCTTGGGGGGATCTAGGATGGAAAGGGACCTGGGGGGTCCTAGTAGATGATAGGCTCAGCAATGGCATGCAATGCCAAGCTGCTGCTAACAAAGCAAACATAAATTTGGCATTAAAAAGGGGATTAACTCCAAAGATAAAACGATAATTCTCCCGCTCTACAAGACTCTGGTCCGGCCGCACCTAGAGTATGGTGTCCAGTTCTGGGCACCAGTCATCAGGAAGGATGTACTGGAAATGGAGCGAGAACAAACAAGGACAACAAAGCTAATAAAGGGTCTGGAGGATATTAGTTATGAGGAAAGGTTGCGAGCACTGAACTTATTCTCTCTGGAGAAGAGACGCTTGAGAGGGGATATGATTTCAATTTACAAATACCGTACTGGTGACCCCACAATAGGGATAAACTTTTTCACGGAAGGGAGTTTACCAAGACACATGGCCACTCATTAAAATTTGAAGAAAAGTGGTTTAACCTTAAACTACGTAGAGGGTTCTTTACTGTAATGCCCCATACACACGGTCAGATTTTCCGACGGAAAATATCCTATCGGACAATGTTGTCAGAAATTCCGACCGTGTGTAGGCTCCATCTGACTTTTTCCGTCGGACAAAGTTTTATCTCCTGCTCTCAAATTTTCTGACAACAAAGTCCTATCGGACTTTTTCCGATCGTGTGTAGCGAATTCCGAGGGACAAGGGCCACGCATGCTCAGATCAAATTACAAGACCAAAGCTATTGGCTACTAGCCTCTACGTAGTTCCGTCGTACGCAACGAACGTCACCACGTTCAGAATGATCGGATTTTCGGAAAACTTTGTCCGACCGTGTGTATGCAACACCAGTGTCGGACAAAATCTGTCGGAAAAAATCCAACGGATTTTGTGGTCGGAATTTCCAACCGTGTGTATGGAATTCTGGTGTATTTTGCTCCTCTGTCTCATTTAATTTCATGTAGCATCAATATACCATTAACCACTTGCCGACCGCCCCATGTAGATATACGTCGGCAGAATGGCACGTACAGGCAGAACCACGTACCTGTACGTGCCATTCTTCAGGCGGTTGGGGGTCCGATCGGACCCCCCTCCGCCGGCGGGGACGGTCTCAGCGGGGAGCATCGATAGTATAGACAGGAAGGCGGAAGTGAAAAAAAGAGAAGATGTAAAGGTTAGTGCACAAACAGTACACTGACACCAGTACACATAGGCACACAATCCACCCCCCTGTCACCCCCAGATCACCCCCCAGATCACCCCCTCCCCCCCCAGACACGATTTTTTTTGTTTTCAGGTGCGCCATTCAGTTGCAGCGCGGATTTATTTATCTTGACAGAGATATACAATGTAATACTGACATATAATCACATATAATCACACACATTTGATGGACTTGTGTCTTTTTTCAACCTCACCTACTATGTAACTATGTAACTAATTGCAATAGGCCCTTCATATGACATGGAATTCTGGTGTATTTTGCTCCTCTTTGTACTCGGCCTAAGATCATATTTTTTATTTCATCAAAAATTTGAGCAATATAGTGTGTTTTAGTGCATTAAAATAAAAAAAGTGTATTTTTTCAAATATACATCAATTAAAAAAAAAAAATTAATATTTCTTGCTTTCTAACAATGCTTGTAATATTGTGTCCATTGTCTCTACGTCTGGTTGTACGCATATTTGTTCTCATTTCTCAATAAACTTTTATGGAACTAAAGGATGTTTGATGAGGTCTGGTACTGCCCCAGATGTAGCTGAGCACACGTCACTACAGGAATCCGTACAAAGTGCGATGGCACTGGAATCAGTAAGACACAAAAGAGATAAAGTATTTTCGACAATATTTCCATTTTGGTGACAGTGATGCGGTCCATCCACGCCAGGGGAAGTATGGACGATGAGGACATAAGATTAATGAAAATGATTCAACATTGCTGGATAGTCAGTTGAATATAGTGCTGCAGGGTCTGCCTTGATTCCCAGATAGGGGATGTATTGAGGTGACCAGGATCCCCAACATTTTTCAAACACTGCCATATCCATTTTGGGTGAGCTGACCCTTTAAGAAAATAGTGAAGGTGAATTATTATTATCAATGGATAAAGTAAAACTTACGTCACATCTGGTCGGTGGATGAAGACTTTCTGGTCCTCTGTACTGTCCACTAGCGTCAGTCTGGAAACCTCTATGGGGTGCTGCAAGTCCTCATTTTCAGGGTTGGTCATGAACATCACATTGGCCTCTCCAGAGCACACATTTTTGTAACTCACAAATATTGAATCTAAAAATGAAACAACTCTCTTAATAAATGTTTGTCAGAAAAAGACATAAAATACACAAGACATATACATGACAGAAAATAGTTAAAAGAATGCTAAAAAGGGCTCCAGGAAAGTATCAACATAATCAAGTTACTTCAATTATGCATTCATTAAAGAGACCCTGTGATGGGGAAATAACTCTGAACTGCTTTGGGTATAATGTTGGCTGAATGCCACTAAACCCCCCTTCCTCACATTCCTAATGGTCAATCACTATGATGGGCAGCCTTACTGGCCAATAGGAATGGGCTGTTGTAGGTATAACTACAGTAGCTTTGGGTTTTCCTGGTTCACACCAATGCCTTCTTCATTGTCAATGACAGCCTTGTTGCCTCTTCCCGCCATGTTTTCAGCCTGACAAGAACACATGGTGCAGGGGGGGGGGGGTAAAGACACTGGAATTGCATTAAAAATGTAAATACAATAGATTTTGATGCATTTCCATTGAAGTCTCTAAGGCAAAACATCACACTGTATCATGCCGAAGTAGCACAGGTACCTTCCTCAAGGTCACATCACAGTGGCATAGATGTGAACAGGCACCATTGAAATTAATGTTATTTCCAGCCTTAAGGGAGTTTAACAGTTATTTAGTAAATTAGCTAGCAAAAAAACATGAATCTGTACTTATATAAGCCTCCCTTGCAAAGTGTTTGACTTTAGTAAATCAACCCATGGGTGATTGAGCTTATGGTTTAAGCCTAAATGATAAACAACATGCATAGTTATGAACATATAAGGTGCTATGAAAGATTACCTTCCACGGTCATTAGTCCACTGATTGCATTGTAATTCATTAATCCTGCCATCGGGTGCCCAGGGGCCAAGTTATGACCAGAGGCAAAGGTTGGCCAGCAGATGCCACTTCTGCCTCCTGTTGGAGAAAATACCATACATATCACACCTTGTATCTTTACACTTACACAATAAAGGATGATTTCTGAGAAAAATGCAAATTCCTACAATAGATTGTACTATGCCATGTAGTAACTTGTTTTTATTGACATGAGCAGCTGTAAGTATAGATATGACCTGTAGCATCAACTGCTGGTAAAATATTATGTTTACACAATTTTTCTCTTGCAATTGCTCTGGATGTAATCCATGATGGTTGATCGATCATACTTTAAATTCTATCAATAATTCTCCACATAATGAACATAGGAGAAAACATGTTGTACTCCCCAAGTATAAGCAAATGGCAAAACATGTTTACATCTCACCCCTGAGCCCAGAAAATCTAAGTTACCGGTATACTAATAAAGTGGTTTGAAAGATTAAACATTTTTTACCTTAATACATTTCCTACATTAAGGTAAAATATGTCCCAGTAATTGTATCATCCCCTTATACTTACCTGAGTCGTCACGTGATCGAGTGATGTCTCTGCATGCAACAGTGCTTGTCTTCTTTCCCTCTCTCTCACAGGCATGGGGGCAGCAGTGGGAGCCATTGTCTCCTGCTGCTGTCAATCAAATCCTGTAAGGAGGGAGGTGGGGCAGCGCCATGCTGTGTGTGTCTATGGATGCACAGAGCCTGGCTTGGGAGCGCCTTCCTATCCTAAAAGCAAAGAGCAGTGACAGGGGACCCCAGAAGAGGAGGTAAATATAACATGTTTATTATGTTAATACATTTTAAAAAAAAACCTTTACAACCTTTTTAATGACGTTACAAGGAGGAGGAATTTGGGAAGCAACCACTCAATTGCAATGGGAGTATATGGGTGGGAAAAGTCCAGCGTAATCCACAGACCGGAATCGCTCATCGCAGGCTGTGCTGATGTAAGGCCCAGCAAAAACTACAAGTGGGTGGCTACAAGACCAGTCACCCTGCTTAAAGCATATTTATACTTTTGCGGTCAAATCTGAGAAAATTCCACAGCATACCTAAAATAATTTTTTTTAAGAAAACATTTCCTATTCTTTTGATCTTTCCAAGGAGAATGTGTCATGTCTGATTCCAATAAGTTTTGGAAAGTCTTATGCCTCGTACACACGATCGGATTGTTGGCCAAAAGAACATGGAAATTTGTCCGAAGGGCGTTGGCCCAAACTTGTCTTGCATACACACGGCCAAATACTAGACGTACTACGTGGTTTTTCAGCTCTTTAGCGCCACCCTTTGGGCTCTTTCTGCTAATTTTGTGTTAGTAGAAGTTTGAGTGTTGATTCGTGCTTTTCATTTCGTGCTTTTCAGTTTGTTTGTGAACGGCCGTTCGTCAACCAGACATGTTGCGGAATCGGAGGAGATAACGTGTTATTTATTATTGGCCTTGGAGTTATTGCTTTGACATTTTTTTTTGGTTGAATAATAATGATTTGATTTGGTATATTTTCTATATTTTTGGATGCATAGAAGGCACTTTTTGGTTAAGTTCTATTGGCAGATAGCATGTCTAATTTTTTTTTTTTTTTTTTAATGCACAATAAAAAAAATTGTGGAGAATAATACTTGGCTATGTGTTTTACTTCAAGAGGTTTTAACAATTTCCCATTTTCTCCATAATGAAAAAGTTTTGGCTTCAGATATACTTTAATGCCGACTTATTTCAAGAATAACTAAAAGGCAAACAGTTTTGTTTTGCAAACTGTGAAGAGGGATTAGAACACCTGTCAGGTTTTTATTGCTGCCTGTGCCCCTTTTAGGGAATAATAGAAAGTGAGAGTAAAAGAAAAACCCAAATTTTGGGTTGTCCCCAGAAAAGTTTTAGAGGGGAAATCATCCAATAGAGACACAAGGTTCAGACAACCATGATGACAACCGGGAATTCCCTCAGTTTTGTGAGATTTCCTCGCACTTCCTGTTTAGGCTGTGGGACAGGAAGTAAAGAGAAATCTTCCCAATGAGACACAGATGGCAAAAGGAAACTGACAGGGGGTATTACCCTTCCTTATTCTATCCAAAAAAAGGATGGCTTTGTTCATCTGAATAAAATGTGTCAGGTTGACCCAAAATGTTTCATTATTTTTATATCGTTATATCGTTGTTAATTTAGAGTTTACCTGTCAGAGGTCTGTGACTGCGATGCTGGTCAGAAAGTTTGATGTTGGGGTCACTGTCTGTGAGAATATCAGTGCAATCAAAGTTGGGACTGCTTCCAACAAGCAGCGAATTCTGGAAAAAAGACAGAAGAGCTTATTGTAAAAGGACATTAGGAAGCCACTAAACACTACTAGGTGGTTTAATAAAACATGTTATTATGATTGGGTATCATAATATTAATAATAATAACATTCATACATAAAATGTAAAAGTTTCAGGATGCCTACTGAACTGACTATATTTAAAGGGCAAGTTAAACTTTTCCAGAAAATAACCTAGGCCGTCGAGGGGCCCCAGTATGTGTTATTAAACTGTGCAGCTTTGCAAAATGTTTTTTAATTTTATTGTCATACCTGTAGGCTACTTGGGCCCCCTTGGACGCCTGGCCAAAAACTCCTGATTAGCCATCTCCACGTCCTGATTCCAGCATTACTGGAGTGGAAATGTTTTTTCACGTGCTAGAAGCAAGGCAGTATGTGGGTATTGCTAACTGGGAGTTTTTTTTGGCCAGGCTTCCAAGGGGCCAATATGGCCTACAGGTATGACAATAAAACTAATGAACATTTTACAGAGCTACAAAGTTTTTCAATACCCAATGGAGCTCCTTGATTGCATAGGCTATTTTCGGTAAAAGGGGAACTTGGCCTTTAAATTAGCTTATTACCTTAGTGTTAGATAAGGTTGACCTGGTTGATAGGTCTTGACAATACATCCCGATCATAATTTATATGCACAAACACTAAAGGAGATTATAGGGGATTTTTAAGGTGCCAAAAGGTACAGACAGTAAAAGATAAAAAAAATGACATTATTTTATAAATGCACAGCTGTTAAAAATTAAAGCAGAGTTCCAGGCTCTAAATTTTTTTTTTTTTAAAGTTAGCAGCTTCAAATAATGTGCTGACTGACTTTTAGAATGAGGACACTTACCTGTCCAGGGATTCTGCGATGTCAGCTCTCCCAAGCCGATACGTTCATCAGCTCGGGTGCAACTAACTGAGGATGCGCGTGTCGCTCTGCTCTATCTGAATGGCCCTATCGTCTTCTGGGACACACATAGGTCCCAGAAGGCAGCAGGGGGGAGGGGAGGAGGAGGGCTTATTCTATTAATGATGTACCTCACTGCGGCGAGGTTGGGATACAAGTACACCTTAAAAGAACAAGAAAAAGGTACAAATAATAAAAAAAAAATATATCCAATAACGAGGGAAGGGGGGGGGGGGGGGTGGTCTATTGTGCAAGACCTATTTGTATCCTGGAACTCCGCTTTAAATATATGGCAATACAAATTTAGTATTTAAAGTCTGCCCCGTGTGGAAGGGGCCTAAATCTTCTTTAGTGTCTCCATATTTATTTAAATAAGAATTTAAGGAAAATTATTTAAAGCACATTTTATAGTATTGGATAGAGAAGGGAGAGGTTAAGAAATGGTCAGATTTGTATTGCTGTCTGTGCAATGGGAATTAGAACCCTTGGGGGAAAAGGGTGAAACAAAACTTCAGTATTTTTTCTTTTCCCATAGTCACCCATCAGCTGGGTAATTACTGTGTTTTCAAGAAATGGAAGGCAGTAAGCTGTGGGCACAGTGTCTACTTGAAGCTATAAGTATAAGGTAGGAAACATATTGGGCATATAACAAAATATTTAGGTTATGATTTTTGTCTAGAGTTCGAAAGCAATGTATTGCAAACAAAAATCTAGTCTGTCTAGTAATCATGTTGAAGACTGTTCCTTTTCAGATAAGATCTAAGGGGTCTATTTGTCAATGTGTTTACTCAAGATTTACACAATTTTTCACCTGAGAGTCCCTCATATTTCTAATTGAATTTTATGTGAAAATGGGCAAATCTTGCATAAAGGTTTTGTGAATATTGGGCAAAAACATTGAAAAATAGACCCCTAAGTCTGACACCATGTCTTTTTCACTTAGTGTACGCTGTATTTGAAATTTTCATTTTGTAGTTGTGTGTGTGTGTGTATTTGTGTGTGTGTGTGTGTGTGTTTGATCATAATTTGTGCACTGTCACTTTTTTTTGTTTTGTTTATTTATTTTTTTATTTTTTTTGCTGTCTGGTTTTTACATCTTTAAAAAAAAAAAGAGTAACATGGGGCTGTTTTTTGGCACACATGAAGGGCAGTTGGACAAAGCTGAAACCCACAGGAGCCATTGAAAGCCATCCGTCCCCCTATAAATCACAAAAAACACCTTCATTTCATCTTACCCAATAACTCTATTGTATTTTGCCCAAACTGAATCTACCCCAAAAATTCCCCTGATTTTAAAGATATGAAGACTCTGAATTTCTTTCATCCCTTTTAGACATGCATCTATTTTTGTATCACATAAATCATTGAAAATTCCAGTATTTGATGACTGACTTTCATACCGTGATCTGAACAGTCTTATTGGAGATAACGTGAGAAACTGAAGAAGGAGTGTAGACTATAGAAAGTATACCCATTCCATTGTCTGCCAGAATCACATCAGAGATCTGCAATGAGGAGATGGTCTACAAAACACAATACAGACATAAAAAGTTTAGACCATGTTTTACAATTATATACAACACATCTACCTGTCTGTTTGTCTACAACTTACCTGGGTGTAGATTCCATAATCCCAGCATTTCCATATTAAAAACCCTCTCACACGTGAACACACTGGAAGGCCATCTTCGTTCATGTAGATACCATATAGCCCACCATAAGCTTCATTGTTGTACCATGCTGGACTAGGATTAGAGAAACCTGTAACAGCAAAACAGTCAACTGTTTAACCTCTGATGACAGGTTTTAAAAAAAACAACTCCAATAACCAAGTTTTCTCCCTTACGGGTGTGATCAAGATACTTGCAGGGCCTCAAAAACACATTTGTCACCTGCCCATTCAGAGCCCCCTGACAGATCTTGATAGCCAAGTATAATACCCCATCCCCACTCCTTCTCAGTCTTCATGTTGCAGGAGTCCATCTTAGATAAGCTCTGGTGTTGGATGGTGTTGGCGCTTACCTTACCCACCAACCTCCTCCAGTGATGGTGTTTCTGTTTAGCAATTAGACTTGGGGTAGTGAAACTCAAATCATATTGATCAACGTCTTTGTGTTTCTATGTAAAATATACAAATTTAATTCTCACCTGAACAAGGTTCACCATTGATATGATATGCTGCTCTTTCAAATCCCGCCACTGTATTATTCTGTAGTACAATGTCACTGCCTTCATTAATCTAAATATGGATATTATAAAAACAAGATATATTTTTGAATGTAATATTTTTTATAATATAATTTACCTCACACACAATCAGGGGCGTTGCTAGGTCTACAAAAGATCTGGGGCTAGAGCCCATAGCAGCGTAGTAAAGAAAGTCATACGCTTGGGTGGGCATACACATGTATATACAGTAATATACGTGTGTGTATATATCACGCCCCCTCCACTTACATCAGGGTCCCCAGAGATGCCCCTCCTTACATCAGAGTCCCCAGAGAGCCCCCCTTACACCAGGGTCCCCAAAGAGCCTCCTCCTTACATCAGAGTCCCCAGAGAGCCCCCCACTTACATCAGGGTTCCCAGAGAGCCCCCCTTACATTAGGGTCCCCAGAGAGCCCCCCTTACATTAGGGTCCCCAGAGAGCCTTCCCTTAAAATCAGGGTCCCCAGAGAGCCTCCACCTTAAAAATCAGGGTCCCCAGAGAGCCTCCCCCTTAAAATCAGGGTCCCCAGAGAGCCTCTCCCTTAAAATCAGGGTCCGCAGAGAGCGTAAAATCAGGGTCCCTAGCAAGCCCCCCACTTACATCAGGGTCCCCAGAGAGCCTCCCCTCCCCGTGGGATACCCTGCAGAGACTCGGGGCCATGGGCCCCAGATTCTGGGCTATAGCCCCAAAAGCCACCCCCTAGAAATGCCACTGCACACAATGCAGAACAACCTTGATAAAATGTAGGGCTTTGGGAAGTTGTACCCATACACAAACTTTTAACACAAAGTTTCAGTAACGAAGCACATGGACATGGAAACACCAAGACACAGATTAATAAATAATTACATTTGACGGGGTTCATTGGGGTTGATTAGGCTTTTAACTTTGTAAGATAATTTTTCCAAGAGCTTAGTGAATGTGGTGAAATGTCACTATGTCACTTTGAAAGGAATACCGAATCACAAGGAAAGTTTAAAAAAAACTGCATTTTTGACTGCAACTGATTGGGCGATTACAGTCAGCAGAGCTTCACCTCATTCACTAAGCTCTGGGGAAAGGTCCCTTGCAAAGTAAATAGTCTATTTTGCAGTAGTAAATTAACCCCATTAGGTCTATGTTAAATCCAGAATCAGTTAGTCTTAATCTACCAGGTCTCAAAAGGGGGCCCTTAATATACATTCTTCTAAGCCTTAAAGCATTAAACCAAGTAGTGCAATACATGTAAAGGATACACAAACTGTCAAGCTTTAGTACTGCAGCTAATGGCTAGCCCATGCAAGAGAGATGACATCATCCCAGCCAGTGAAGAAGATAGTGGCCAGTCAACACTTGTGTGTACTTTTCTGGCAGCTGAGGATTTACACAATGCTTCCTACAAATTATTCATTTTTAGACATGTGCGATTTGTTTCACTATGAAACGGAATTTGGACAAAATTTTCATTATTCGGACATTACCAAAATAAATTATATAGAAACTAAATAATGTAACTAATGACATGAATTCGAAAATTAATTTGAATTTGAATATGAATTTGAACTTGAAATGGAAACAGTGAAATATTGGGATATAAAAGATGTTTCTGTTTTTTAGAAAACTCTATATTAGTTTTCAAAACTACACAAGTAGTCTAGAGCACGCAGGGGCAGACCACCTGAACAAGGTGAGTACACAGTACCAGCAGTACAATAGTATGAAAGAAGAAGAACATGACCAAAAACCCAAAAACAGATCACTTGCATGTGTCCTTGCAAACCCAATACAGGTTCCCCTGCCAAAACAAAAGGACAGGATACAGAGAGGGACCTACCCCGGCCACCAAAAAGTAATTCTACGCTGAGATGGCATCTTCCAACCACTTTGCCTACATTCTGTTAAATTTGCAGGTGCCCCTATTTGTCCAGGTATCTTTGTAGACTGTTAGGTTTCAATTGACTAGCTGCTTTCAAAAGACAGTGGTAGGGGCTAAGGGCTTTTTCAAGTGGAGTGTGAGTGCCTTCCTTCCACGTCGTGGGAGGAAGGGCCTCAACAAGTAAATTCCTTCCACCCAAGGACGTCTTCTGACATCCTGGACTTTGAGTGGAGATGTCTGAATGATTCCATCAGCTACAGGCATCTTTTTTTTCAGTTGGCTAGTCCCTGCAAAGTAAAAGCCATCGTATCGGCTGTTTAGCCACTTAATTGTTTTTGCAGGGATGTCCCACCCCTCCCGCCACCCTCCGGTGCTTCTCCCGACTCTCCCGTGCAATTTACCATAGAGCTGGGCAGGGATCAGATATTCTCCGGCCATCTCTATGACCCTCGGAGGCCGGCAGCGACGCAATGACATCACTTCCGGTGCCAGCAGATATAAACACAGAAGTTTTTTTTTGCTGGAAAGCCTGAGATTGGTTATAACCGACAATTGCAGGGGCGTGCAATGCTGTACTCAAATAAAATTGATGTCCTTTTTTTCCCACAAATAGAGCTTTCTTTTGGTGGTATTTGGTCACCTCCTCGGTTTTAATTTTTTTCGCTATAAACAAAATCTCACCGAAAATTTTGAAAAAAAAAATATATATTTTTTACTTTCTTCTATATTACATATCCAAAAAAAATAAAAATAATAATAAAATTAAATTAAAAAAAAAACAAATTTATTCATCAGTTTAGGCCAATATGTAGTCTGCTACATATTTTTGGTAAAAAAAATGCCAATAAGCATATATTAATTGCTTTGCACAAACGTTATATCGTCTAAAAAATAGGGAATAGATTTAGGGACTTTTCATTTCTTTAATTGTTTTTACTGGTAATGGCGGCGATCTGCGATTTTTAGTGGGACTGCAACAAATCTGACCCCAAGTGACATCAATACAGTGATCAGTGCTATAAAACTGCACTGATCACTGTATAAACGACACTGACAGGGAAGGGGTTAACACCAGGGGCAATAAAAGGGTTAAGTGTGTCCTAGGGAGGTGCTTTCTAACTGTGGGGGGAGTGGACTGACTGGGAGTAGAGAGAGATCGCTGTTCCTGATCCCTAGGAACAGACAATCTCTCTACTCTCCTGTCAGAACGGGGATCCACCTTGTTTACATAGGCAGATCCCCGTTCTGCCTCTCTGTGGAGCAATCGTGGGTGGCTGGCAGACATCGCAGCTGCTGGCCACGTGCATCGGCTGCAGTGCAGTGGGTGCACCCGCTGTATCTATTACACAAACGCTGTACTGGTGATTTGCACAATAGAGCCACCCTGCCGCAGTATATTGTTAAGTGGTTAATGCATAAAAGTGTTTTTTTCTGAAAAAATTGCGTGTAAAAAATTGCTGCACATACTGTGTGACATAAATTGCAACGACTGTCGTTTTATTCCCTGGGATCTCTGCTAAAAAAATATGTATAATATTTGGGGGTTCTGAGTAATTTTTCTGGCAAAAAAAAATATTATTTTTTTACATGTAGGAGAGGAATGCCAGAATTGTCCCAGTAGGGAAATGGTTAAATCTGGGTCACCGTGCTGATGATGGCAACAACTGTCGCCCAGTACAGAGTAATGACAGGGTAGGTCCAGAAGACATGAATGAAGTCCCCCACTGACTGATCACATCTCCAGCAGGTCAGGGAGACAGTGGGGTTGAACTTGTGGAGCCTGTGAGGAGTATAGTAGGCTCTGTGTAAGCTTTTGAATTGGATAAGCTTGTTTTTCTGATGGAAACCAGTTGGGATGGTACCACATATCTGTCCAGTTTTCATCATCCAGATCTGGGATATTCAGAAGCCATTAATGCTTGAGAAAGGACAAATCAGGGAGTGCCACTGTGAGAAGATGATTGTAGAGTGTTGAAGCCAGTTTCTGCAGAGAGTCTGACCGAAGTAGTGCATCAAGGTCAGCGCATCTGAGCTGCAGTGGGGGAATTGGCCACCAAAGGGGTGAGCAACAGGTAATGGGTGGGGGTTTTAAATTTGGTGCAGAAGGAGGTAAAGGGCATAAGAGTCCTATTCTCAACTATATGCAAGATCGTGCTAATCCTATGTTTGATCCAGACCTGTGGGTCTAGAAGGACATAAAATTCGTGCAAATTTTGGTTATTACAAAGCGTTGTGTAGGGGGAAAGGACTGTCGGGTCTTGGGACTCTAAACCAAGACTCGTGGTCAAGGCTTCTATTGTTGTTGGCATGTGGATGGGGGGGTTCAGGGAGTACAGAGCCTTAAGACCTCATAAAAACAATACATAAAGGGCTTCCAAAGAGCCCAGAATTGCTGCTTCCAGCATCGTGCAGGAGTTTGAGACCTCCAGCTTTAGCCACCAGTGGGCGGTCACTAGCTGTGTTGCCAGGAAATATTTATGACTATCTGGGAATGCTAGACCCCCATGTAGGGATGGTCGCATGAGGGTGGTTAGTTTATAGCACAGGGTTTGAGGACCCCAGAGGAAGGAAGAGAACAACTGATTTAATTGAGTGAAAAAGGATCTGGGATCCATTTTCATTTTGAGTAAATTGATGCATCCTAAAAGAGAGAGTGGCAGATTGCCCAACACTTTAAGCTTGACCTTGACCTCCTTCATTACAGGGTTTCAATTGAGAGAAACATTGAGATTGATTTACTATAGGCAAATATACTGTGCACTACATGTGCACTGAAAATGCACTTGGAACTACAGTTGCTCTAGGTCTGAGGCGAAGCTCTGAAATGAGGGGAAGCTCTGCTGATTTCTATAATCCAATCATGTGCAAGCAAAAATGCAGTATTTTTTATTTTACTTGCATGTTCCCCTCAGATCTGTAGCAACTGCACTTGAAGTTCACTTGTGGGTACACTTGCAGTGCACAGACCATTTACATTTAGTAAATCAACCCCATAGTCTGATGCATTATGAGACACAATAACACAAGTAGCAAAATTTGTCAACCCACTACAACAGAAGATAATTCGAAGTGTGCTCCCGGGCACCAGGGTCGATGGGAAACAAAGTAGACTTATGGCGATTGACCTGTGACCTCCGAAAAGGTGTTAAGGACCTGAAGTGCTCCCAGTAGGGAGGGACCCACATCATGAAGGAGCAACAAAAGGTCCATCGGTGTACAGGGCAACCTGCCTCTCCACCCAACCCACTTGAAGTCCTCGTAATTCAGAGGAGATAAGGAGGACCTCTGCAATTGGTTTAACTGCCAGAGTGAAGAGGGTTGGAGAGACCCTATGTAGCAGAATATATATTGGCCTAAATAATTTTTTTTCAATTTGTTATTGGATATGTTTTATAGCAGAAAGTAAATAGTATTGCTTATTTTCAAAATTGTCAGTCTTTTTTTGTTTATAGTGCAAAAAATTAAATACGCAGTAGTGATGGATTACCACCAAAAAGCTCTATTTGTGAGAAAAAAAGGATACACATTTTTTTTGGGTACAGTGTTACATGACCATTGTAACAAAAAACGGTCTGGTCATGAAGGGGGTAAATCTTCCGGAGGTCAATTGGTTAAAGTATATAAAGCCAATTTTTTAAAAATTTGGATAGAGTAGAGAAGCGTTAAAACTAGTGTCAGTTTTTTTTTTCCTTTTCATCTGTGTCTTTCATCTGAGAGATTTGCCAAAATTTTCTGTCCTTGACTCAAAAGGTAAAATGATATCTTGCCACTTTGAGGGAATTCCTCGGTAAGGGTTTGTTTACGCCTGTGGTGATATGCTTTCCATAGAGCGGCACAAGCATGTCTAATAAGCATTCTTCAATCTCCTAAATGACAGTTTTTTGGGGGGCTGCTTGAATGGCAATACTGCACCAAGAACCTAGCATTTGGCTGATGGTTACAGCACAGCCCCATTAACTAAGATATACAGTATCTCATTCAGTATCTCATTCAGAATGACGGAAGGATCATTTTTTCCATGCCATGAAGCAAAGCTTCGTATCCACTCGTATTCCATTTTAATTCAGCAGCTACAAATACTGTAGCTGCTGACTTATAATAAAAGGACACTTGCCTGTCCAGGGATCCAGTGATGTCATCACCCGAGCCCATTCTTCAATCAGCTCCGGGTGCAGGTTAACGGGATCTCTACTAAGGGATTCAGGAAGGGAAGCCTTGCGCCTTGTGCCTTGTGAATGGACCTTTAGGCTTATGGGACCAGTGATGTTTCCCAGAGGACTGCATGGGAAGGGGACGAACTATCAGCTCAGAACATCATGGTGACAGGAGCGGGTACCTGTCAAAACCAGATATCCGCTCCCTCCCAAAAAGTGCCAAATGTTGGGGGGGGGGAGCTTTTCCTTTTGGGTGGAGCTCTGTTTTAAGTGGAGAAAGGAGGCTCAGTGGCTTATTCTTCCCACCCCTCTAATTGTAAGTATAAACTAAGCCTTAAGCCGGCCATATACATTTTGAATCTCGGCCAGTTCAGTAGCAGCTGAGAATTAAACAATGTTTGGGCAGGCTGAATGTACTCAAGTTGCTTGATCGATTTTACATGCGATTATAGCTAGTTGATGTTATAGCCACTAGCAATAATCACTGTGTTCTCCCAGTGGGGATGCCCCCCCCCCCCCACAGAGAGAACATAATGGCTCAGTGGTAGAGATTATCCCATCAACACTGGCAGTGTTGGTGGGAAAATCACTCCATCTATGGCTGGCCTTAGCTCTCACGGGAACAAGTGCCCCCAATGGAAGATTCCCTCTTTATTCCTTTTCTGGTGGTTTTGATTCACCCTCACTTTCATTCCCGGTGACATCGGTGGTCAGGACAATTAGAGACAGCAATACAAACCTGACAGTGAGTCTCACACCTCACCACTAAAAAAAAACTGTTGCCTTTAGTTTTACTTCATACTGATTCATGTTATATTGTTGTGTAGCTATTCACAAAGAACCATGTAGACAATTGGCAAAAAAAATCTGTATTACACAAAATACCAACCGCTATTCCTGCATGCCACAGAGTGTTAGTGGTCTCCATTCTGCCTTGATATGTACCAGGCCAGACAGAAAGCGCCACAAGATTTCCTCTCACATTCACCCGATCTCCCAACACTCTAATTCCTGAATTAAATAAACAAAATGTAAAAAAATGGTTGGCTATTTTCTTTCAAATAATTTTCTGTTATTAGTCACATGATTCTCGCACTGTGTAGTAATGAGGAAGATCTAGATCACTGATACCAATGATGGGATACTGTTCATCCTACCCTGAGCCACTCCCAGCCCAGAATGAATCAAAACAAACAGGCCTAAATTTACCTTCACCTAAATTGAAAAAATGGCTCCTGGGCCCAGGAGCAAGGAAATCCCATAAGATAAAGTGGAAGGGGGGAAAGGGAAATAACTTGGATGGTGAAACTGTACAAATAAATACGTACAAAAATATATATCAAAATATCAAGCAAGTATTTACATCATGTACATATTAACACATTCCTATCTACAGGTCCCTGTAGCTTATAGTCACATAATATACTACGATTTTTGAGCCAGAGCATCTCTCCCTCGAGAGATACTCTGCTTGCAGAAATATTGTCTCCGGCCGGAGGGGGGTGGACAGCTGTCCTATCCCAGAGGATCCTAAAAGAAGACAAAACGGCATCCTAAACTAACATCTATCTACACACTTTACAGTTTCTGTCGAGAGGGAGTTAGCATCCTGCCGACAAAAATATCAAGTTTTAACTCTAAACACATTTCTCTGTTGTTCTGTCAGGAGGGGGTTATGGCCTGCTGACAGAGACAAATAGGGAAAAAAATGAATTTAGTGAAAAGATTCTCTTTGGAGTTCCTGATGGGAGGGGCCCCTCCCCAGACTAACAGGCTCCTTCAGAGTTCAAGTAGGGATCAGACCTCACCCACAGTGTCCTTCAATAGGAAAGGTCCTTCCATTGGGCACAGCACAGGGTGGCAGGCTGGTCTGATCCTGCAAAGTCAGGGAGAAAAAACACATTCTGCTATCCTCCAGCAGTCTATGTGGCACATTTTCATGACAAACTGTACTTTCCAACAGTCTTTTCAGGCAAAAAAATGCGGATCAGGCAGTCTCTTCCTACCTCCTCCTTCCTCCCTGATGGAGACTCAGTGGCTCTTTCTAGGCCATCCTGCCTTCACGATAAGCACCCGGTCTCTGTAGATTGACCTCCCCAGCCGCCATTCACGCCAAATGTCCTCAAAGTGGGCCCAGGTCTCAGCACAATCTGGCACACGCAAAGGCTTGAGGATATGCAAAAAGTCCCAGACCATATCCTCCTCCCACTCTCCCCAGGAGCTCTCTATGATGGTGTACAGGCTGCCAGCCAGGCCTGCCTAAATTTACCTACACCTCACAAAAAACTCTCTCTAGCACCTTACTACCTAGAGGGTGCTACACTTACTTAATTCAAGCTGGACCAATGTAACTATGTAAAAATAGTCGGTGCCAAAGATTTGCATTAAAGGGGGTTGTCTTATGCAAACTATAGGGATTGGAGATGTAGCCAATCCTGAACCAGGAATAGGGAAGCACACTAATCAGAGTCACACCATGCCAACCAATGAGGCATCAGTCTGTAAATATATACACAGACTAGATGGGAGGGAAACACACATTTTATGGTAGAGCAGCCATCAGAATGGAAACTTGGTGGAAATGGTAACTATGGGAAAGGTCTGCCTTTTACTTAACGTAACTAAATATGTTTATGTTATGTCTTTTCTGTCCTACTGTTTGTAGATTAATGTTTTAAGGAATATACTCTGTATTCCTTCATGTAATCCATGATTTTTTTTTACCCTTTTCCTGTACAATTAAATAGACTGCTGTGAATTAGTATAGGCCTAATTTACTATATACCAATACATTTTTGTTATTGTGTTAAAGCTTTCACTCATGGTCAGAGAACTCTCATTTAACACAAATCATTTCTGAGAGATATAAAATCTCAATTATAGTAAATGGGTAACACTGCCATACCCAAACTTCAGGTTGAAGTCCAGAAACGTAAGTGTCCAAAGTGCCATGCATTTGTGTATAATGGTCTTTAACCATATTTTTACTGCTAATCTATGACGACTTTTAAAGTATTTCATTTATAAGTAGTAATTTAGAGTTTACCTTCTCCGACAGTGAAATGAATAACATTGTCATCAACGTCAAGTCCATTTGTGTAGAAAACTCCAATTGCTGGGGAGAATCCATTATGGAAGGCACATCCCTTGACATAGGATTCATTGGATAGTACCTAAAAAAACAGAAGACTTAACGTTCTACAATAGCTAAATTGTGTTTTTTTAACAATAATTTTATTATGAACATATTATAAATCATTTTTGGCAGCCTAAAGTAGGAGGCAAATTCAGGAATAATGTTAATTAATTATTTTACCATAGTTCCTGCCTGGAGCAGACTTCACATAGTACTTTTTTTTTTTTTTACCAAAAATATGTAGCAGAATACATATTGGCCAAAATTGATGAAGAAAGCTCCAGAGGAACCACCTGCAGGACAAGCACTGCGCCTGGGACCTAGGTAGAAGAAGCTGTGCAGAACAGGTACTGGGGGGGGACTAACATTGATGGGCACTGATCAGGCTGCAATAATGGGCACTGGTGTGGCTGCGCTGATGGGCACTGGTGTGGCTGTGCTGATGGGCGCTGGTGTGGCTGCATTAATGGGCACTGGTGTGGCTGCGCTGATGGGAACTGATCAGGCTGCATTAATGGGCATTGGTGTGGTTGTATTAATGGGTACTGGTGTGGCTTTGCTAATGGGCACTGATGTGGCTGCGCTGATTGGCACTGATCAGGCTGCATTAATGTTTACTGGTGTGGCTGTATTAATGTGTACTGGTGTGGCTGCATTAATGGGCACTGGTGTAGCTGCACTGATGGGCACTGATCAGGCTGCATTAATGGGCACTGGTGTGTCTGCATTAATGGGCACTGGTGTGGCTGCGCTGATGGGCACTGGTGAGGCTGCATTAATGGGCACTGGTGAGGCTGCACTAATGGGCACTGAGGTGGCTGCAGTAATGGGCACTGTTGTGGTTGCACTAATGGGCACTGGTGTTTCTGCGCTGTTGAGCACTGATCAGGCTGCATTAATGGACACAGGTGCGGCTGCACTGATGGGCACTGATCAGGTTGCATTTATGGGCACTGGTGAGGCTGCATTTATGGGCACTGGTGAGGCTATGCCCTGTCCTATGCCCAATAGTGGAATGTTTTTACTTTTTTTTTTTTTTTTTTTTACGCAATTGCGTATAGTTTATATACTGTTTTCAATTAAAGTGGGCCGGTCTGGATGAAGTCCAGGGCCAAATTTTGTCCCAGTCCAGCTCTGTTCTTCATTGTGCTATAATGTTAGACCAGAAGGTTTTAACTCCCACAGCTCTGGAAGTTCAGCACTGTGAAGAATACCGGGCATCACTGGAAAGAAGATTTCTACAGGACTAGGGATATACTTCATTACAGGTAGATTGTTTGACTGCAGCTGTAGCAAAAAAAGCCCTTAAAATCCAACTTTAAGTCGGTACTATAGGTCACAGAGTAGATGTGTATACACATCTGTAAGACACTTACCTCTCCAAGGTTGAGGAAAGCCAAGGAATATCGGGGGTCTATGGGGTCTCTGTAACCTTCCTGACCACTGTGGTAGAATTCCACATTTGATATTCTTGCATTTCCTTCAAAGAGTAAAATAAAAAAAGAAAGACACAAATTTATATATAATAGCTTCCCTTTGTGTGGTCAGAGATAAGAGGTGCAGGTTTATATATATATTAGTATTCATATTCAGTTTACCCTTATAGGCCATCCCATTGGCTGTAAATGTGCTGACAAGAACACGAGCTCCAAAAGATTCACTGTACCAGCCCGGGTAATCCTCCCCAATGATCTTGATGTTTCTAGTGAGCAGAGCCACATCCGCTGCCAGAGTGTAAGTCAGGTTTGTGTTGGGTACTTGATAGGTGTTTGCTGCGTGAAATAATACATGAATTATAAATATCTATGTAAAAAAAACACAAACATGGCTGTAGTAGCCATGACTAGTATGTTCACTGAAAGATCAGGCCTTTTTATGACACAGTATTTTTTGATAGAAAATTACTTAGAAACCCCAAACGTTATATATTTTTTTTAAAGCAGAGGCCCTAGAGAATAAATTGGTGGGTGTTGCAATTTTTTTATACCACATGGCAGCAGTTTTTCAAACTAATTTTTTTCGGATAAAATACACTTTTTTGAATTTTAATGCACAAAAAACACAATACAAAACCCAATTCTTTGGTAAAATTTAAAAAAATATGTTACACTGTGTAAATAGATACCAAACATGTCACGCTTTAAAATTGCACATGCCCTTGCAATGGCGACAATATAAATTTTACTATAAATAAGCAAAGCTTTAAAAGCCTTCACAGGTTACTGCTTGAGATTTTCAGAGAAGGTCTGGTGCTAGAATTAATGCCCAAGATCTGTCATTTGTGGTGATACCTCACATGTGTACAATGATTGCTATCTGCGTGCATGCGGGACCGATGGGTGCATTCGCCTTTACGCATGAGCACAGGGGGGTGCATTCAAATTTTTTTTTATTATTATTATTTTTTTTTTTTACACTGTCACTTAAAAAATGTAATCACTTTTATTGTTATCACGAGGAATATAAATATCCCCTGTGATAGCAATAGGCACGTGACAGGTACTCTTTATGGATAGATCTTTTAGACCCCAGATCCCTCCTCTGCCATTAAAAGCATTTGATTACACCAAGATCGGTCACGGGGGATGCTGGGACTGTGACATCATAAGGGACGGGGTCACCATGTGACATCAGCCGGTGACCCCGCCCCTTGTCCCTATATAAGTCACCGCGCAACATGTCCCGGCCATTACAGGCGGAGAGAGCGTTGTGGCAACATCGGAAGAAGAGAAGAAGAAGGAAGAAGAAGAACAAGGCAGTGGCAACAACAGCGACGAACCAGAAGACCGGGCCAACACTAGTAAAAGAGCTGCAAGAAGATAGCGGAGGCCCGGCAGAAGAAACGAAGAGCGGGACAAGACCCCCGAAATCGGAAGAAGACCCCCCAAATCGGAAGAAGACCCCCGGAGCTGTCTAATAAAGTACTTTAAAAACCTGTGTTGTGTGTGTTTTTTTTTAACACTTTATCCCTCAGGTGAATGGGTAGGGGTACCATGTACCCCATACTCATTCTCATAGGGTGGGGGGCCGGGATCTGGGGGCCCCCTTATTAAAGGGGGCTCCCGGATTCCGATAAGTCCCCCGCTCGCAGCTCTGACAACCAACTGCCAGGGTTGTCGGGAAGAGGCCCTTGTCCTCATCAACATGGGCAACATGGGACAAAAAAATGGCGAAAAAAAAACGGACGGGATATAACCCCCCCTTTTAGCCAGAATAAAAAAAAAACTTTTGTCTATAGTTTTACTTTAATAAGCAAGCCTTGTCACATGTCTTACCTGTATGGGTAAAAGTGAGAGAGGCATTTAAAGTGAGGTTTCTCTGGTCAGTTGACACATCAATAATCCTCCTGGTTTCCGTCTGCCAGGCACTGTAACTAGTGGTGGTGATAAGGATATCTTCACCGACCTGATGAAAAAATGTGTATTGGTAAACTTTACATTCATATGAACTGTGCTGTTAATTGTGAATGTGGTTAAAAAGACTTATAGCTGTAAATGGGATAATGAGTATATCAATTAGTAAAACTTCAGGACCTGTTGTTAAATATTGACCTCCTGCAGGCTTACATCTCATTGTATGTACACTATATTACCAAAATTATTGGGACGCCTGCCTTTACACGCACATGAACCTTAATCATTTCAATACAGGGCATTTTCACCCCCTTCCTTGCCCAGGCCAATTTTCATTTTTTTCAGCGCTGTAACATTTTGAATGACAATTGCGCATTTTATATTTTTGTTTGATGAATCAGCAAACTGTGCTGCGCTGTGTGTGTTTTTTTGGGTTAGCGCAGATATTTGTTTACCTTGTTATATACCGTAATTACCCTTCTCTTCTTTATTCTGCTACTGACTGCCTTTATGATAAAATTGTACCACTGTCCTGCTCAGACCTGGCCACTTCTGTCTACAACAACTTATTGTCATCCTCCCTGGACACACTTGCTCCTCTCTCTACATGCAGAACCAGGCCTCGCCTGCAACAACCCTGGCAAACAGACGACACTAGAAGTCTCAAGAGATGCAGCCATGCTCTTGAGCGAGCATGGCATAAAACAAAATCCCTGCTTCACCCTGTACACATCTGCCCTTCTCAAATGCAACGTCTGTTTCCACGCCGCTAAACAAACTTACTTCTGATAACGTCGCACATAGATGACGAAACGCATCAAGATGGCTCTCCCGTGCGTCACTCTGGCCCAGTGTCACGTCAGGTAATTGGCAGCGTCCATTACTCCCGTAGCAAAGATGCAGTTTTTAAACCGTGATGTTTTTTATTGGTTTTATATCAACTTTTTAATGTAAAATGCCTTATAAGCAATAAATTACATAAGGATTTTAGACTACAAGGAGCAGCTTTTTCTCCATTCATTGTATACTGGCATAATCTGGCTTTGGAGCCAAGGAACTATTCGGACGTAATCTGCACCAGTGGGAGCCACCGAAGTACATTGCAGTTGGATAGGTCTCCTAGAAAAAGACCTACAAGCTCAGCAGACTTTCCTTACTATAAGGTAGGGGAGTCCATACTATCTGGTGAGTGCGGAGTGTCTACAGTCTCTCACGTGGATGCACAGATATCTATTTGGGAACGGAGCATGACAGCACTTTATTGCACAGAACAAAAACTCTGTTTTGCACAATAATCATTCTTCATGCACTTTAATTGTCACTTTAAAAGACACTTTGAATAACTGTTAAAGACAATAATTCTCAGTACAGATTGGTTAAGGGATCATTTAAAACTCATTTATTTAGGGAAGCCTACCTTTCCTCCACCTTAGAACTGTAATTGAGTCTGGAGATCATCACAGGGTCATATTTAGCACACTACAGCTCTCTGGCATGAGGATTTGAGGGTCAGTCAACCATCGATTCAGACCTGTAGCCACTTTACACAAGCTGAAACCCCTTCACCAGCTGGTGTGCAGTGTTGTGTTGTGGTTGGGAACACCACTCGAACAGAGGAGAATTCACATATAGAAACACGCCATCTGTCATGTGACACTTCTCCCACACAGTCATCGCTCTCTATATAAACCTACAACATGATACAGACCATTTTCTGTCTTCCAAGGCTCTGATAATGAGGAATCCCCTCAAAATGCGTTAGCCATAGATTCAGCCTATACCCTTGCATGGGTTTTATAATAATGTCTACTATTTTATCAAATGAGAATATTGTAACCCGTTTTTATGAAAACGTAGTAATTTTCGTTGTATTCATTTATTTGTTTAGAATAAACTTTATTTATCAACTTGATTAATGCGTTAGGTCACGCTCCCCCTTTATTTCTTATCACTCAATTGAGTCACCGCCTCAGATCATCGCCTGCTGCTATTACCTTTTGTACCACCCCCCTTTAGATTGTAAGCTCCATGAGCAGGGTCCTACTATTCCTTCTGTATTGAACTATATTGTAATTGTACTTTCCCCCTTTATATTATAAAGCACTGCGTAAACCGTTGGCGCTATATATAAATCCTGTAGAATAATAATAATTTATTATTAATTAATAACCCTCTCTTACTCTATCCAAAAGGAAAAAAAAAGTTTTGCTTTTAGTACTTTAATTGTCATCCTTGCCAACAATCTTTCAGACATACCCGCCAGTCCACAGGCTCTGCTAGGATGATATACTGTGATCCAGCTGGTGCTGTA
Source organism: Lithobates sylvaticus (assembly GCA_028564925.1). NCBI lineage: Eukaryota > Metazoa > Chordata > Amphibia > Anura > Ranidae > Lithobates > Lithobates sylvaticus. The sequence continues at coordinate 68,545,064 of CM053030.1, forward strand.
TTTGCCAGCTTAGTCCTATATACAGCACGTGGAAGTCCATGAAGATCAAGGTCTCCAAATACACCTACAAAAAAAAAAGAATTCCAACATTTACTTACATGCTATAACTTGAAAAACAAGTCAGTATATGACATTGAAAGTTATTCAGCGATTTCGTTTTCATTCTGTACTTACCTAGAACTTTTGATCCCTGATTTGGTCCATTTGGCAATGGTAATTCTGGAGTTGAATGTCTTCCTCTTAATACAATATGTAGTTCTCCCTGGAATGGGTCAATCTCTGTTCCTGCTATTAACCATCCACCCTGAAAAAAGCCATTAAAAACATATATGATACCTGAGCCCCTAAGAATATCAGAATCAACAAGGGTTAGTCTAGATATAAGTTAACAAATCTATAAGTAGATTTAGCTGGTTAGTGCCTCATCTACCCAATCCCCATTCAAGAATTTCATGGCTCACTGTAATTGTACACAAGGAGTAAAACATCTGGCCGGCTCACAGATTATCACAAACGTTGCTCAACAAATGGGGGCATATTTTGCTATTATCAGAATATATATATATCCAGCATTACTTTTCCTTCAGCCTCATACGGCATAAAATAAAAACATGAAAAACCCAAAAAGGAAAGTATTCTATACTGTCAAAAGTTTGTAGACACCTGAACATCATACTTACAGTACATGAATTTATTGGACATCCAATTCCAAAACCATGGGCATTAATATAGAGTTGCCCTATCTCACCCAAACCCTCTTTTGCTGCTATAACAGCCCCCACTTATTTCAAAAGGTTTTTCCACAGAATGTTGAAATGTGTCTGTGAGAATTTGTGCCCATTCAGCCAAAAAAAGCACTTGTAAGGTCGGGCAGTGAATTTTACTGAAAAGATCTGCTTGGTGTTCCAGTTTATCTTGAAGGTGTCCAAAAGGGTTGAGGTCAGGGCTGTATGGAGGCCCCTAAAGTTCCCCCACACCAAACTCATCAAACCACATCTTTAAAGAGTTGGTGTTGTGCTAAATGATACAGTCATGCTAGAAAAATCAAGGCCTTCCCCAAACTGCTGCCATATGGTTAGTTAACAAAGATTTCAAAAGTTCATGGAATTCTATTGCATTAACAGTATCTGAAACATCTCAATTGAATCATTTGCAGGAGATTCCACACACTTTTGGCCATATAGGTAGGTCCTGATAAAACTCTGGGTGGAGTGAAGTAGCCATGATGTTACATGTTTACACATGTAAGTGTGCACTTACCATATATATACAGTATATACATGTATCGTTTACTGCACTTTTAGCATTGAGTAATTGTTTAGACAAATTTCCTTTTTATTGGGGTTGTGGGAAACAGGACGTTTCCATGAGTAGCCAATATATTGTTATAATATACTGTACACCTTTTCAAGAATAAAGGGAGTAATTTTTGATATTTTAAATGTGAATTTTACTTGATTATTCTTTACTTGATTGACTAGTAGGTGTGATGGTAATGTGTCCACAAACTCTTGATAGGAATAGAAGGATGTTTCTAATCTGCTACTGAATTACACTGAAGTCTCCATAAGAGAATGGTCAGTTCCTTACCTGTATAGAGATATAGGTGGCATTGAGGACTGTTGTTTTAAAGGAGGGTGCTGATCCCACTATTGAGTTGTCTGTGAGGTTTTTTAACTCCAAAATACCATAAATGATAAGTTTCTCCAGATAGGGGATGTCTATATCTGCTATAACCCACTTGCCTGGAAAAGAATGAAAAGAACATGTTTAACAATCTAGTATGAGTCCCAGCAGTGGTTAGTGTTCTTCACACTGCCAACTAGAGTTAAGTCAATTTTCTTTAACTTAGTAGCACAATATTTAAGGATTACACAACCTTAAAGGAGAAGTGTGGTATTGTAAAAAAACATACATACTTACCTACCTACTGAAGCATTGGTCTGATGTTGCAAGCTGTTCCCAACCAGGTCTAGGCCTGAGAACTGAGCAATCACGTGACCACTGGTCACTCAGTTCTTGGGTCTCCTCAGAGCAGAGAGCAGTGACTGTCAACCACTGCTCTCTTCTTTGCCTGTCCAGCGCTTACTGATGAACAGGGCTGAAGAGGGGATGGGAGTAGCAGGCTCAGGCTTTCAGTGGCACAGAAGCTGAGCCAGCTGCCAGTCATGGATCGGGAGAAGCTTTTAACTACAATCTAAGTGAATATTACTGAATTTCATTATTAAATACCAGGGCACAGAATCCTGTAAACTTATTTAAGCTCTAGTTGGTTAACTTTATCAATCACATAGAAAATTGCCTAACTACAAGTAAATAAATATGTAGATCAACCAGGCACAGCTTAGGTACTTAGATCCCACTTTCTGCACTAAGGGCCGGTTCAGACTGCTGCGATGTCCGAGATCGGATATGATTCGCACCGCACTGCAGTGCAAATCATATGCGATCTCTGTACGATGCAATTTCAGCCATACAGATAGTATGGCTGAATTCGCATAGCATTCGGTCCAAACTCGTACAGGACCCTTTTTTTGGTCCGCAGCAGAATCGGATCGCATGGGTGTTCTCACCATGCGATCCGATTCCTGTCCGAGTTTGCAGATTGCACTGCGATATGCGAACAGATTTGGGGATGTAATTAACATTTAACTGACATTCCCAGCAGCTCGCATAGGGCAGTGTGAACTGCCGCCGGGAGACATGCAATGCGGGAACCCGCAGTAGATTTGCAGCGTTCCCGCATCGCAGCAGTCTGAACCGGCCCTAAATAGTGATGTACAATGAGTTTCCAGATAATATGTGAGTGTTAGTATCCTCTTGACACAGGCTCAGCTGATAGAAATCTGGGCTGGTCACATCAATGCCATGGGTCTTCATACTAACAGTCCTCTTTCCATTTGAATATCAACCTGTTTCACAAGAATGTCAACAGTCATAAAGGTAATTTGTGCTTGTGGTTCTTAATTAGAACATTAACTACGGCGAACACAAAAGTATAAAAAGCCAGACATACACATTAAGGCTAGGTGCTGCTAAAAAACAGCTAGTATAGGGTTTTGTGCTTCTGTAATCATATTTATGCACAATCTAATATAAAATGATCCCTAAAAACCCCTATTCTTCAGAGAAGCTTATTCTGCCCAAACTGTACTTTGATTTTCTCCATCAGCTTATCCCCCACAGTAATTACCTTTTGTATCATTTGACCCTCCCTTCTAGATTGTAAGCTCTAACGAGCAGAGCCCTCTGATTCCTCCTATATTGAATTGTATTATAACTGTACTGTCTGCCCTTAATGTTGTAAAGTGCTGCGCAAACTGTTGGCCCTATATAAATTTTGTATAATAATGATATAATAATAAAAAATGAAGTTATTGAAGGAAAAAAACCTCATCAAAATATCAGATTTAGACATTCTCCAATATATAAATGATAGGTATTTGGTTTGGGGAAAAATATAGCATTTTTACCTGCAGGAATGATGACAGTTGATCCATTTTTCGGGACAGTATAATTGTTTTCTACAGATGATTGCCAGAATGAGTTGTTAGACCAAAGACTGGAGATGAAAACACATATTTTTAGAGCTATGAAACATTGAGGCTGAATAATAAGCAATGACCAAAATTATACTTCTACAATTGGTGCAAAGTAGAATAATAATTTCTATTCTGTTAATAAAAAAAAAAAAAAATGACAAGCAACCATTCCCTACATACACATATTTCTTATATGCTTTAGGCCTCTCATTTTGAGGAGACTTAAGCATCTAGGACTGTGTTTTTACATATAGACTTGACTCAACGTTTTACTTCAAGTACACAAAATTTCAAAAGAGACAACTTTTCAAACTGCACTCAATGTGTCGGGTGTTTTAAAAAAAAAAAATGAGTTCAATACTCTTTTGATAAATAGATTTGAATGGATCATGACCCTTTTGCCGCGTACACACGAGCAGATTTTCCGTCTGAAAAATCTTGGATGGTTTTTCCGACGGAATTCCGCTCAAGCTTGGCTTGCATACACACGGTCACACAAAAGTTTGCTGAACTTTCGCCCGTCAAGAACGCGGTGACGTACAACACTACGACGAACCGAGAAAATTAAGCACAATGCTTTCGAGCATACGTCAAATTGTTTCCGAGCATGCGTAGGAATTTTGCGTGTCGGAATTGGTACAGATGATCGGAATTTCCGATCAAAACTTTTTCCGACCGAACAATTGAAGACCTGCTCTTAATCTTTTGCTGGCTGGAATTCCACCAGCAAAAGTCCGATGGAGCATACACACGTCGCATTTTCTGACCAAAAGCTCTCATCTGACTTTTGCTGGTGGAATTTCCAATCGTGTGTAAAGCCCCATACACACGGTCGGAAAATCCGACCACCAAATCCATCGGATTTGGTCAGACGGATTTAGTCCGACACTGGTGCTGCATACACACGGTCGGACAAAGTTGTCGGAAAATCCGATCATTCTGAACGTGGTGACGTTTGTTGCCTACGACGGGACTACGTAGAGGCTAGTAGCCAATAGCTTTGGTCTTGTAATGTGATCTGAGCATGCGTGGCACTTTGTCCGTCGGAATTCGCTACACACAATCGGAATTGGTGTGATCGGACTTTGTTGATGGAAAATTTTTAGAGCAGGAGATACAACTTTGTCCGTCGGACAATCCGGTGGAAAATGTCCGATGGTGCCTACACACGGTCGGAATTTCCGACAACATTGTCTGATAGGACAGAATCCATCGGAAAATCCGACCGTGTGTATGGGGCTTAAGACTTTTTTAAGTATTGTGTAGCTACAACTGATTTGCCTTATTTTTGTACTTTTAGTATGTTGCTTTTGACAAAAGGAAAAAAAAAAGTCACCTGGTTGTGATCTGTGATCAAGGTCAGGTAAGCCATTACATGTGTCAGCTTTGTTACAAAGTTAATTGCAGTATGAGTTTAGGAGATTGTCGTGAGGGGCAATCCAAAATTTTTACAATTGCCAGTGGAATGGAAATAGAGATGGAAACTCTCAATTGTACTGTAAAGTCAAAAACATTTACAGCACCTTTTCCTTTTCTATAGAATAAATGAAATGTATACAAGAATGACAAGCTCTTGTGCTTTTTGTATAAAGGGCATTTCGTTTTTGTTTGCACTCATACTTACTCATACTTTGAAGGTGTTGGTGCTTTGGTAGGAGGAGGAGGAGGGATGCAGTTTTCGAAGTAGCACTGATAGACCAGCAAGTTCACATTTGTGTTAGACATAGTTGTATCCAGTATTCCTGCCACCGCACGTCTGTGGAGCTTGCGTTTTCCGGACACTACAAAAATAATGTTATTGTTTAAACATAAAGTACTATTATTAGAAAAAACACAAATACGTATATAATCAATAAAATGAATACAACCAGAGCTGCAAAACCTTATTAAATGAAAATAAATATACTAACTTGTGCTGTAAAGTTACCATTATCCTGTGTTGCTAGCTGTGACACTTTCGGTGTAATCACCTCACCCCAAAAATATATTGTTAATCTTATATACTGAAGTGCAACACTCAACAGTTAAAAAATAAATAAAGTCCAATCTAAAACAAACAAAATGTATCGAAAATAATCCAGCACCCAGTGCCTCTATTGACAAATGATCAAGCTTCTTGCGTGAACAATGTATCAAACTTCTTGAGACAAATAATCGACCACCAGCTGTAATGCCTGCTCACCTCCAGCTGTATAGTAAAACGCCTTTCATTAGACCTACTGAGGAAGCCCAATAAGAGGGCGCAACGCATCTAGGAGGGAGGAGCCTAGTATGTGACGTCACGCCACCACCACAGAGTCTAAACTGGTGTGCTGGTTGTTGAGAGTACATACAAGCGCATGTTGTTTAATTTCCTGTAAGTGTTTTTAAATGAGTAGGGGACAATAAAACTGGTTTATACGGAGAACACTATGATGTTGCTTTTTTGTCCCATATGATATGAAGTGGTGTTTGTGAGTGGAGGAAGAGTCGAGAGGAAAGGCTGAATCTTAATATATGGGGAGTAGAGCGAGGAGGTGATTGACTGGAGTATACAACACTGGTTAGATTTATATTGTTATTAAAACTCTTAACACTGTTGAGAGTTTTGCGCTTCACTATATAAGATTAACAAAATAAGTATATGCCAAGTGTAAACAAAATTAAAGCGTATTTCTACTTTTGCAGCCAAACCGAAATAACGTCTACTTTATATTTGATACACGTTCCCAATAATGTAGTGTAACATAAAACATTAAAAATTGCTGCTTACCTTGTAAATTATTTTTTTTACCTGCTTAGCCTACCTAACTTTGTAATATTAGGAAGGGGGCTTTGTAATAGTAATGTTTAACAAATTAACCCTGTCTGTACTGTACTGACAGATCTCATTTTCATCTGTAAACTAGACTTGAACACTGTCTGCTCCAAAAAGGGGTTAAATAGGTCATGGCTTGTGCTCTGCATTATTTGTTAATGCACATTTAAAAAAAAAAAAAAAATTCCTCAGGTCTGGCCCTTATCTTCACATTGCCATTTATTTGAGGCAAGAAAAGCTGCCCACAAAGTCTGCTCGAAAGAAAGAACTAGGAAGGTAAGAGCTACTGTATTTTTATGTATGCTGTGTGAATGGGAACACATAACAAACTTATCTGTATCCACCTCAATAAAGTCGGAGATCCATCACTTCATACTGATCATTGCTGTGAAATGTATGTTTCATAGTTTCATAGTTAGTAAGGTTGAATAAAGACACCAGTCCATCCAGCTCAACCTGGATGAGTGTCTACAATTGTCCCTATCCCTGTACATCACACACTCACATCGGTCCCTACCCTCAAGGAGCCCACAACCAAAGGTCCCTATTCATATACTAGGGACAATTTTTTTGGACAGAAGCCGATTAACCAACCTGCATGTCTTTGGATTGTGGGAGGAAACCGGAGTACCCGGAGGAAACCCACACAGGCACAGGGAGAACATGCAAACTCCAGGCAGGTAGTGTCATGGTTGGGATTCAAACCTTCTTACTGCTAGGTAAGAGTGCTAACCACTACACCACTGTATCACCCAGGGTATGTGATGTATTATATGTGAATTCAAAGACTTTGAAATGATTTTCAGTTTTCTCATTTAACAGCTCATGCAGATCAGCAGGAGAATGGATGTGACTGCTGTTGCTGCCTGCTTTAAAGGCAACATTTTCCCACCACAGGTAAAGGCTCTGCTCTTCTCCATCTTATAGAGCAAAACTGGTCATACACTAGAAAGTTTTCAAACAAATGTCCAAACAAAGATTCAAATGAACATTCAAATATTTTGTACGAAAATTCGCATTACATTTGATTGCTTGACGAATGTCATTCAAAAGTACTTCACAATTTTGTTTTCTTTTTCATGTTCGATTTTGGAATGAATGGACTTTCCCAAAAAAAAAATCACATACACTGATTGGAATTTGTGTAATCCTACTCCTTTGATTTTATGGTCACTGCAGTAGAAAACGAATGTCAATTTGACCCCACTAACAATTAGAAAAATCAGACAGGTTGTGTCAGGCAGGCACCGTATGGCCTAAGAAAAAATTTGAAAGGAACAGCCATTTGAGGTTAACCAAAGAAAGTTAATAAACCTCATGCAACAGAATCCTTGGAATTGCTCAGACGTGCTGGCAAAGCAGCTCTTTGGCAATCAAACTACTGTAAATGTGCACCTACCCAGGTAGGTCAGTGTAGTTGTGTTGTCATTGAAGTACCAGTCTCCATTAGTATTGTTATCGTAGGTCAGAGGCTCTGTGGACCCATTACGCACATCAATTATTTTAAACATATCTGGCTGCTGAGTTAGGTTGTGTGATATCATCACATAGTCCTCACTCTGTAAAAAATATAAAACGTAATGTAATAATAAATGCAATATAGTGCTGCAAGGAGGAACAATAGATATGCTAAAACAAATAAAATCACACAAATGCAGAATTCTACAGTTTGAGTATGCCGTCTATTAAGAAAACATCCATCCCTGGACTTCTGCAGGGGAGAAGACTCTCTTCTTTAACTCTGTTTGATTATTGGTTGTCTGCTACCTTATGGCTGCATTATCTAGCTATCAGCTCATATACTAAAATGATAGATTGGCACTTTTTAACAATTAAAAAGTATGGTGCGAATAGTTTTTCAAAATTGGAGCTGACAGCCCTTTCTGGTTACTTCTCTTGCTTAGTAAGGAAACGTCAAAGATTTTAAGGGTCAGAAACTGTGTGCTATGGTGTTGAACTTTTTTTTTGTGCCTAATCTTCCAACATGCTTGTATTAACCTCATTTTACAATAGGCCGGGCGGGAGCACTGTTATTCTGGGAGGATGTCATATGATGTCCTCCTAGGATCACGCCTCACGAGCGACACGGGCTGCACCCTGGTGTTTCCACCAGACACACAGCTGATGACAGATCACTGTACTGGCCCGCTGACGGTACCATGTGAATGTTGTGGCCAATCACAGCAGATCAATGCTTTGTTACATGCCTTTCATTGTGTACTATTGTGATGAACTCTGTGATTGGTCACAGTCATCGCAGACAGGGCCAATCACAGCCCATCTGTAGCATGTGATTAGCTGTGGTCAATCACAGCTAATCACAATAGTAAACTCTGAATGAGTAGTTTTCATCCATAAAAATGTGTTGCTTCCAACTAAAAAAATACAGTTATAAGCAGTAGTGTGCAAAAAAAATAAAAAATCATGGGAGGTCCCCAGAGTAGTACAGTGTAATGGTGAAGAAAACATTTTTTTTTTTTTATTTCATTATTTTCTCAGAAAATTGTGACAAAAAAAATGACAACTTTAAAAAACTTGCCATGCCTATTAATAAATAAATTGGACTGTCTACTTTACAAAAAGGGGTAATTTGGAGGATGTTTGTACTGTCCTGGCATTTTCAGGCCTCAAGAAATGATAGGCCGCCAGTACATCAGGATTGATCGATTTTCAGACATATACCATAGTTTGTGGACTCTATAACTTTCCTACAGATTTAATAATATACACTGATTTGGGTTATTCTCACCATACCACTTACCAGGCCATGGCTTCATTTAAAGTCCCCCCACAAAACAACTCCAATTTATCACATAGAAATGTAGCAGTATACATTTTGGCCCAAATTTATGAAGAAAGATTATTTCTTTTCAAAATGTTATAATAGAAATGAAGAAAAAAGTTTTTTTGTATTTTCCAAAAAACAAAAAAACAACGAAGATTAAATGCCAACAAAAGAAAGCTCTATTTGTATGAAAAAAATGATAAAAATGTAATTTGGATACAGTGTTGCATGACCACGCAATTGTCATTCAAAGTGTGACAGTGCTGAAAGCTGAAAATAGGCCTGGGCAGGAAGGGGGTAAAAGTGTCCAGTATTAAAGCGGTTAAAACAGGGGTGCTCAACCTTTTGAAGAGTGCTGGCCACTTAAGCGATTATGTAACCAGTTGTGGGTCACAATGAAATGAAATGGTTCAGAATTTTTATTTTTTTATTTTTAATAGCGTAATGAAGATTTTAAACAATAATCAGAATCATCATTTTCCGTGGGACCAATCCCTGTTAGATGTTTACCCACTTTTTAATCACAATCACAAAAAGTGGATGACACTAGTGTGATCACTGGCTTTGTTTACTTTTTACAAGGTTGCAAAAGGAAAATTAAGAGGATCTGTTCCTGTATACGCCGCCCCTGCTGCGCCGCCTGTCCAAGTGTAAAACAGAACATGATAGGGAGGCCGCATGGGCCATTGTAACCACTGACACTACACCAGTAGTTGGGGTGGTGTAGTAAAAACATGTCTCAACTATGGTATTTTACAGCCCCCCAAACCACAAATGTAATGAGCCCTTACTGCCCTGAGCCCCCTATAAGGTTGCTTTCCCACTGATGTGCTGCGGTTTACCCACATTGCGGGTGCAGCACAGTGCTCCTGCGGCTTTCCTGTGGGTTAGCTGTGCTTTGCCATAGACTTCTATTACAGCTTGCAAGTGTGGTGCACTTCCTGAAAGCACACCAAACCTGCAGGATATAATAGAAGTGTATGACTCACAGGAAAGTCACAGGAGCACTGTGCTGCACCTACGGATCAGTGTGAAAGCAGCGCAATAGTTGTTAGCCATATAGGTGCTAATATGCCCATTGCAAAAGCTAATATGCACAGTGTATGTGTTGTTTAATACACCGACCTTCTTTTCCTTTTTCAGCTGCTGCTGGCATCACTCTAGGCTACTAGAAAGGATTAGAGGTGGGGGTGCACTTGGTATCACTCTGGCTGGGACAGGAACCAGCACTAAAGGAAACATTGGCTTATTCAGCTCCTGCTCCATCCACGGCCACTTGCTCCCTCCACTGCCGATGCTGGTTTACTGCACCCTGATACTCTGGAATGGTGGGTCGGCAAGCCCAGATCGTGGTCAATGATTGCAGACCCCAGGCATGTGCTTCATTGGTTTGAGGTCGTGGGCCACATCAGAGGGCTCTGCGGGCCATGGTTGAGCACCCCTGTCTTAAAACATACCAGTGATTGTCATTGTGTAGGGCCCTCTAGTGTGTGCTACCAGTAGTGGCCGTGCAGGAAAAAACATAGCTGGCTCTAGGTTAGACCTGAGTCATGTAATTGGGTCAGGGTTACTAGAGGCCAGAGCTGGATGATTCATCCTGACAGCTTTCTGGTGTCTCCCCCTGGTTTCTGAAATATTTATTATTTATTTTATTTTTATTTCAGGTACTTATATAGCGCTGTCAATTTACTCAGCGCTTTACATATACATTGTACATTCGCATCAGTCCCTACCCTCAAGGAGCTTACAATCTAAGGTGAAGAATGTTCTAGAACTAGAGGGCAGGGGTGAGCAGTTGCCTTGAATATTTAGGGGCCTTTGGCCAATCCCAAGGTTGGAGGCCTGGCAGGGAACCAAAAAAGCCCTTAAATAGACATGAGCCATGCCAGCAAGGAGTTTGGGAAGATGGAGAAGCAGTGCTGAGGGAGGCTGTTAACTGGCCTGGAGGGATCCCACCACATGAGGCAGTTGGAGGGGTTCAGCCTGGAGAGGCAGCAGGAAGGAGCAAGCTGAGACAGTGAGTAGATAAGCACAGTGCAGGGACAGACAAGGGGAGAGACTGCCAGTTGTAGCAGTTCTCTCTTCAAGACTGCAGTGTGCCAAGTCTTCATCTAACCTTGCCCTTTGAGATCTCCATGTGTGTGTGCCAATTGGGTGGGACTGGGGAAGTGTGCCAGTTAGGAGGACTGGGGAAAGCAAACAGCCAGGTGGGCTGGTATCTTCTGCCGTGGTATAACTGGGCTCAGAGTCTACAGGGAGGCAGAAGGTGATTCTGTTCACTCCACATTATGCTACTTTATCCAGAAAGGAACAGGATGTTCCTGGCCTGTAATGAGCTGTTTCTGAATTACTGAACTACTAATTACTGAACTAAATCCCCCTGGAGTGAATTAGCAGGAGCTGTACAGACCTTTGTAAATAGGGAGGAAGTTGTCCCCTTTTGTTCTTTGTTCTGGACATTTTCAAGTTGGGCATCCCATAATTTCCTACCCCATCCAAGTTATTAACCCCTAATAAAACAACAAAAACAAGCCAAAGACTGTGTTTGAGTGCATGAAGGAAATGCTGTGTGCCTTGCCATGCAGTAGTGGGGAACCCTAACTCAGCAGCTCTCAGAAGAGGTGTGTTACAATTGTAACAGAACAAGAAAAGCATGGCAAACTAAATGGAACTAACTCACAAACTGCCTAGCTGATATCAAACTAAGGAGATCTGTTTTAATGTTCTGAAGTTTATGCATGGACTATTTTCCACAGTTACATTGGTCCAGCATGGACCAATGTAAATATGTGCCATACCTGGCTGATCCCTGTGAAAGCTGGAAATCACTATAGTAGGCACCTCTATTACAGTGATCGATACTATCTTTTGGGCCACATGCCAAGGATTGTGCACTGTGAAAACAGGAGGTTGCTCATTCCTCATGGGCACCATTTAAAGAACACATTTCCTTGATTGAATCAAAACTGTGACAGACCCAACCAGGACAGGGACTTTTGTAGGGGACTGCAGGGTGGCCTCTTAAATATGGGCCCTGGCTTTTAACAGGAACACTACTCTTTGGGAGGTGTGTGCCTGGGGGGACCATTGGCATGGTCTTGCTTCAGATTCAAGTCCATGTCTCCCCAAAAGACAAAGACTCTGGGAAATCTATGCCCAAACCAGCAATGACTGGTTTAGACTGTGAGACTCAGAGCAGATGTGATCAGCTCAAAGCAACCTGATATTGAGGTCTCCTGCTGTAGTACTTTTATTAAGGTGTTAAGTGTCTTTATGTTAAGTATATCTCTCCTATTGTGTGCCTACTAGGTTTGCATCCCCTTTGTTAATTGAATCACCTATTGTTTCTATCTGTCTGATCACCTGTTGGAGATGTGATTAATATTGTGAATGAATGACTTGTATAGCGCTACCTATGCAAACTGAATCACCTCAGGGCACTTTAGCCACTGGTGTCCATCTGTGGTATAGTGTAGTCCTTGCCCTGTGGGGTCCCAACACTTACAAACACAACATACACATATTTGGCCAATTTTATCGGATCTAATTAACCTACCAGCATGTCTTTGGAGTGTGGGAGGAAACCGGAGTACCCGGAGAAAACCCACACAGGAACAGGGAGAACATGCAAACTCCAGGCAGAAGGTGTCATGGTCAGGATTTGAACCAGCGACCCTTTGCTGCTAGGTGAAAGTGCTAACCACTACAACACTTTACCTTGTTATGGAACCATTGTGGGATGTTATATGTTTATGCTTATAATAATGTGTAATGTATGTTGTATTCAGGGTTGTAGGCGCCAGACTGTCTGGGTGGCTAGTTGTTAATTAGTTCTTGTTAATTAGATCACTGTCAGCTATTAGTTACTAGATGTGGATTAGCATTATGTGTATGTTGGCTGTTCCTTAGCTAGGTTAATTATATTCCTGTTTACAGTTTGTGTTGTTAGGCTAATGTGATAAGGCCCTACCTGAAATTGTGTATATTCTGTGTGAATTTTAAATAAACAGTTCTAGTTTGCATATAAGTTATTGTCGTCTAGTCTTGGGTGCTGAGCTATTATACGTGGTTTATGGGTCCAGACTGGCAGAAGCTATATCTTGACAGAGGCAGGCTGGGTGCTGGATGGTTTCGTTACATTTCAAAACATTCTCTGATTGGACAAGGTGGAGAGTTCGGGTGGTGATGTCATGATCTCTACCTCATATAATCAAGGAATGCTTTTTACATGCATACTTACGTTGGTCCTAACTGGACCAATGTAACTATGGAAAACAGTCCATGCCTAAACGTCAGTGTTAAATAACATACCTTTTTGAAGACACACCCTAGTAAGACATCAAGCAAATCCGCAGGAGTGTGGAGAAATTCTTAAAAGGACACCTGTCAGAAACAGAGCCTGCCATTTCTAACTTATTTTATAAAAGGGAAAGATTTAGGGGTAGGTCAGGTAGTGATCTTGACCTCGCTCCCTGACCAGCTTGGCACAATTCATGACTGAAGGATATGTATCAGTGATCTGTAGCAGTTTTAAATGGCCAAGATTAGAGAGACTCTGGAGTTCAGCAACATCACAGCAGGAACTCTTTAGTATTGGGACTAGGTTCTTACTTTGCTATAAAGCGTCATTGTAAAAATACAATGTTCTATTTAAGTTTATGCTATATTACCTCTTTACAACACTCAAAGGTCTCTCATTCACACTGACAATGACATACATGCATTTCTATACACTTTATAGGACATTTACAAATGTGTATAAATGCGTGTAATGGACTTAAATGGTATAATTCACACTGTGTGTTTAGGTACATTCAGTTTAGCTGTATGTAGAAAAATAGAATTTTGTGCATCCAAGGTCAGATTAGATAATCTGAACGCTCCTAAACACAAGTACATGTAAATGCAGGAAAAATTGTTTGGAGGAGCATGACGTTTGTTTAGACTTCCCAGATATCCTGTTTTAACAAACCAAATGAGGGAGGCTAGTGTGAATGAAGCCTTAAAATTCTCATCATAACTTTATTTATCTGATAAATAATTGTATTCATTTACCTTAAATCCATAGAAAGTGGAAGTGTATGAAATATTTGTGATGAAATCCACATTTCTAAAATACCAGTTAAAGGAATTAGCATTAGGCAATAAGGCCATCCATCCACTCGGGTGAGTTAAACGTTTAGGTAAGCAGGGAACGACAGAGAGACCTAAATTAAACATAAACATATTAGGGGTAAAAAAAAAAAAAAGGGAAATCTGGTTAAAAGAGTATTAAAAGTGTGTGTGTGTGTGTGTGTGTGTGTGGGGGGGGGGGGGGGGGACAGTAACTAAAAAGGAAATAAAAGAAACAGGAAAGGGAAAGGAAGTGGAAAAGGAAGAAAAAAATTTGCAAGAAAAAGTAAAAAAGCAAAGGAAAAGAAAAGGAAGTAGGAAAGAAAAGGAAAAGGAGGTAATCAAAGGAAAAAAAAACAGAAGAAACATAAGTAGAAAAGGATAGGAAGATGAAAAGTAAAAGAAAGGACAAAGAAGGAAAAGAAAAGGAAAAACATTACAATGTACTAAAAAGGAAAGCTTTAGCTTAGAACACACAGCTATCGGGAACATTGTTATGTATTTACTTGGAGTTTACTAGGAGTCTTGTGCAAAGCCTATAACTCAGAAAACTTACCAAAGGAGTTGGAAATGATGACATCTTTCCAGAGAAGGGAGGAAGGAGATGGGTTATTGAATGCCAGTCGGTGGAAACTGAGAGTAGAATTACAGACAAAACCAGGGAAACCAGCACTCCAATCACTACGTTGGCTACACTGTGAAGGGTCAAGCAGCCCACTTGCTGGTACCACCTTTGCTCCTGTTTTTCCTATATGAAGAAAAACATATTTCATCATTTCAAAATTGTAAGAAAAAACATTATGAACTCCTTAATTTTATCCCTCAAAATGCTAGGATGGGCTGGTGGATGCAGCTATTCAGAGCTATTTGTACCTACTCACTGTAGGAAATAAGTAAGAGAAGCTTTGAGCAGATCTATCAACCTTCATGATTCCATCACAGGCTTATGCACACTTGAAATCAAGGGAATCACCCTGTTGAGAGGCATGATGATGTATCTGAGCATTCCCAATTACAATATATGGCCAAAGGTTTGTAAACACCTGATCAGCATGCCTATATACTGTAAGCTTGTTGAACATCCTAATTAATATGCCAATCAATTCAAATGTCCATGCTATGGGTCTATTGCCTAGTGCAGCTGCCCCCACCATGATTATATCCTATAAATACAGTAGGTTACAACCAAGGTAAAAAAAGACAATATGGTGAGGCACTTGAGATTCCCCTATACAACAAAGTAAATAAATTCCCTTCAGTGTCACTATACACACTATACACATGTACTACAATGTACACCTCTCAGTTACGTTCTTAACTAAGTAAAGTGCAAATATCAGTAAAGTGCATAAATCAATAACACACAACAACTTCCGGTTCCGGCGCTGCATGGAGTAGCTGTACTCTGCATCAGCTCCCATGGATCAGCCTGTAATTCGGCTTGTAAAGCCCGCCCGGTTAGCCACTGCTGCCCGTAGACCCCCGGGGATCCCTGCATCACAGTTATGGATCGCTTCTTTGACAAAAGCGGTCCGCGATCCCAACCGTCCCAGCGCCTTCCGGATACCACGGACTTGGCTCCTCTCTCTGGCATGGTGGAGGTGCCTGACATGGAGCTAAATGCTGGCTTCAACCCTTCCTCCCTGCAACATGATGACAGCTGCACAGAGAGAAAAGCTCAGGCCATAGCATCCCTTCTTTACCCCACTATCTCAACTTCAGTGGAGAAAGCTGTCAATGCGGGGATGCTGCTCATAAAAAATAGTTAGGGGAACATGCCTTATGGCTTAATGAGGCAGAGCAACTTATCTCCTCCATAGAGGATTAATTATACCAAGCTCAAACCACTGAACAGGTGCAGGAGAAGACAAATAAATATACTATCCAGAAACTGGAAGAGCTGGAGAACAAGTCAAGATGCAGTAATCAGCGTTTTGTGGGGGTCCCAGAATCTCTGCAAACATCAGCTATTGCAGAATTATGTGCTCGGTGTATCACTGAAGCACTAGGCCTACCAGGTCCTTGTACAGTAGAGCAGGCCCATCGCATGGGGTCATACACCACTGACCATACCTCCCCCCATCCAATTATCTATAAGTATCTGAGAAATGCAGACAAAGCTGCTATTTTACAAAAATACCGACAATCCAGATCTCTACAAATCGACGGAGTCAAAATTCAGATTTTTCAGTTTTCCCAAACTCCTCATACCAGCTCAACAAGCAGACTAGAGCTAAATTGCTTAAGGAATTTACACTAACCTCCTTCAGTATATCAGTCCCTGATACCCTGAACAACTATTTTGGTATCACAAAACCAGCCCACAACCTTTTTACAGAACTCCCCCTATGAAAGTAATTTCATGGAACGTGAAAGGGCTTAGATCCCCCATCAAGAGACTCAAGATTTTATGACACCTCCAGAGACTAAAATCTGACATAGCACTGATACAGAAATCCCACCTGACATCCCATGACTTCTACCGCATGAAGAAACTCTGGGTGGGCACGGTGTTGGGTTCTGATGCCGAAAGGCTGGGGTACTTAACTTGATTCATAAGAATCTCCAATGTGAAGTGGTATCAGTAGAATCTGACAGCCAGGGACGTTTCCTTACTGCTCACTTGCGCCTAGGCCATAAAATATTTTAATCTTAAATGTATATGCACCGAATAGTCCTGGAAAACAATTCTTTGGGGACTTCTCTACCAGACTACTAAAGCTCCTACACATTCCCCACATTGTGGGCGATGACTTCAACACTATACTCCACCCGACTGATGATAGATCCTCACACATACGCCCGCTCAAGACACCAGTAGACCCTATCATGACCCACTTCGCTTCTGTAATGGACTCCCTTTACTTTACTGACATATGACGACTTTTCCAACCAGCAGACTGAGAACTTACATTTTACTCTACCCCTCATAATGTTTTTACCAGAATTGATACATCTCCTGCACCGACAGTATTATCCCAGAGATTTCAGGGGCGGAGATCCACAACATCTCCGATCATGCCCCAATCTCGGTTTCATTTGAAATCCTAGACTCCCAACCAAATCCCCAACTATGGCATTTTCCATCCTACCTACACAACAACACTGACTTCAAAACATATATGGATTCGGCATGGAAAGACTTTTCATCCACCAACTCAACCCATGCAGACAACCCCAACCTATACTGGGAAGCAGGTAAGGCTAATCTCCGGGACAGGGTTATCTCCTATGCTGTTTCCTATAAAAAACATACCCTAGCTAGCTACATGGAAGCGAGTTCCCGTCTCAATCTTGCTCAACGTGCCCTTTCTGCACTAGATTCTCCTGAGAATAAAGCTGAATGGCAGTCAGCCAAGCATGCATTTGAATTTTGGGGAGATGCCATTTATTTAAAATGGTCAGTTTTGCCCATCTATTATATCCACTTCAAACTATACCACTTCTAAAACACAGAGATATCCAGCTGTTAAATAGAGCTATCTGTAAATTTATCTGGGAGAATAAGCAACCACGCATAGCAATAATTAAACTCTATCTCCCGAGAAGAGAAGGAAGTATCAATCTCCCAAATGTCAAAATGTATAATTTAGCCTGCTTACTTTGAATAGGACTGGATTTCCAAGGCCTCCCGTTATTCTAACTACTCTATCGAAGCAGCGATGACACACCTAGACTCTTTGGTGGCTCTACTACACTGCAAATGGAAATCCATCAGCTCGGACCTACAACACAATCTTCTCTTGCGAGACACAGTCATAACCTGGAGGGAGATACGAAAGAGCTTAAACATCTCACCCATTATATTTAGGTACTCAACAATCCAAGGCAAACCTATGTTCCCCTTGGTGATGGAACACAAAATCTTCTCCCTATGGAAAAAAAAAGGACTTACGGAGTTCTCTTCCCTATGTAATCTAGAATTGGGTGTGCCACTCCTCTTTCCAAGTATAGCAGAAAAATTCTCCATACCTAAATCCCATGTCTTCTACTATTGGCAATGTCTCAGCTTCATCTGCGCCTTGTGTGGTGAGGGAAGAAAGAGATTCAGAGCAACTATAATAGATTGTTTACTTGAAGGGTCGACATTTATAAACCTCTGATACACCACACTACCCCCCCACCTCATCATCTGTGGCTAATTGGGGCAAGGTCTTTCCAGACACTGAGATACTGGACAAACTGCTGAAGGGTTACAACAAAGTTCTTCAGTTAATTCCCAGCGAATCTTGGAGAGAAACACAAATTAAAATACTTCATCGGGCCAATGTACCTTTCCTCTCCGAAACAAACAACCCTTAGTCTGCTCTATGTCCTCTCTGCCATCAGCCAAAACCCTCTTTAACACATCGATTTTGGACCTGCAAATACATTTCCATCTTCTGGGATCAAGTCATATCCTTTATACATGGGAGCACTCTGCTTCAACTCACAAAAGACCCTCTCCTTCTAATTTGTGGCTATTGGGACAAACAACTCCTGACTTGGTCCTCCAACGACAACACTCAACACAAGGACTGGATACTAATCTGCCTTCTAATGGCTCAGAAAGCTATTCTAAAAAACTGAACTTCCTCTTGCTCAAAAATCTCACAAGTCAAATGAGAACTACTGTCACTGCTCTACAAGGAAAAAATGCTCACCGACTTCAACCATAATACTTCTACAAAATGCTTCTATTTAAGATGGCAAGCCTTTATGGACGCAACACTTTCTCAGGAGGAACTTGAGAACTTCAACAGATCTTTCTATTACTACAAGGGACTTCTCTTGCTCTATGAAAAGGGGCACACCCCTTGAGAACCCCCTTCTCTCACTAACTTTCCAGGGCACTTATCTAAAGGAAGCTGGTGTACTTCTGCCCCCCCCCCCCATTTATGTTTTGGTAATCCTACAAGGAGGATCCATTCAGTTATTTTTTCCAACTGCTCAGGATCTATTTCTATATGTTATATGCTATGTTTTCCTATATGTTTTCTTTATACCCCCCTCCCCCCAAGAATGGGAGACCAAGGTATAACAAATCAGCCCATGCATTACTCTCTGTACATGCTCTACACCCTGTATTCACTAAGAGCGATTGTATGCAAGCAGATAGAAAAGTTGTGTTAGTATTATTATTATTATTATTGTTTTTCCTTCTTTAGAAACATTACTCAGTTAAAATGTTTTTATCAGCGACTTGGACACTGTCCTGTCGCTTCTTCTTTGTCTTGTAATGATATTTCTTTCAATAAATTCTATTGAAAAAAAAAAAATAACACACAATATTTCAATGATAACGATTACCGTGCAATATAATGCATAAATATTGTAAACAATATCAATTTTGTGCAAAAGTCAGCAACACAAGTCTCAGTGTGAGGTACATATATCCAATAAACAGTGTTGAAATTCAGTGTTCATAAAGTGCTCTAAATTGTCTTGTGCCCAGAGGTAGAAAATTCAATATCTTCACTATTAGGTGACTGATATTTGCTCCCCTTGTGAACACCACACTCATCAGATCTCCACGACCCCCTGTAAATGGTTCTTAAGTGCTTTATGAGTGTATGGGAGCAGCTTTATCAAGATTTGTTACCCAGGACCAAGCTCCCAAGGCCATTCCTGAAGATGTCATTGTGACAAAATTAGTTGGGCAGGCTTACTATGTCACTTCCGCTTTCATACTTCCAGTCTGTGGAGAGCAGGTGGCTCCAGGAAGTGGATTACATGCACTGTAGCTTGTGTATATACAAG
This sequence comes from Lithobates sylvaticus, assembly GCA_028564925.1. NCBI lineage: Eukaryota > Metazoa > Chordata > Amphibia > Anura > Ranidae > Lithobates > Lithobates sylvaticus. The sequence goes on from CM053030.1 coordinate 68,565,039, forward strand.
CACTGTTATAGAGTAAGTGTATTTTAACTGTTTTAAATTGCCAATAAATGTAAAATTACACTATTGGAGGCTGCCTCCTGTTTTTTTTCCCTTTGCATATACAAACTGGAGCAAAGTTTAAGAAGAAGTGGTCTTGGGGAGCAAATCTGGATAAGCTGCTGGAGGGAAGATACACTCTTATAGCTCTTAAGACCCATTTACAGGGGGTCCTGGAGATCTAGTGAGTGGGGTGTCCACAAGGGGAGCACATATCAGTCACAATAAGTGAAGATATTGGATTTTCTAACTCAGGGCACAAGGCATTTTTTAAAGAGCACTAATATAAACACTGAATCTCAACACTGTTTATTGGATATATGTATCTCACACAGAGACTTGTGTTGCTGACTTCTCCACAGAATTTATATGTTTACAATATTTATGCACTATATTGCACAGTTACTGTTATAGTTGAAATATTGTGTGTAGTGTTATCGATTTATTGATTAGTTATTACCGTATTTATCGGCGTATAACACACGTATAACATGCGCCAGCGTATAACACGCACCTAAAGTTTAGGAGGAAATTTTAAGGAAACAAACTTTTTAAGGAAAAAAAATTACATTTACATGCCCATCAATGCAGCCTTATCAGTGTCCATCTGCAGCCTTGCACAGCGTCCATCTGCATGCTTGTCAGTGTCATTTGCAGCCTTGCAGCCTTCTCAGTGTCATTTGCAGGCTTGTATCCTTGTCAGTTTCATTTGCAGCCTTGCAGCCTTCTTAGTGTCATTTGCAGCCTTGCAGCGTCCATCTGCAGCCTCCTCAGTGTCATTTGCAGCCTTGCCCAGGCTGCAGTTAAACTGCAGGGACATGTCAGTGTCTCTGCAGTTTGAAAATGGCGCCGCTGAGATACACAGAGCCGGTCCTGTGTATCTCGGCTCTTCTCGGCTCCTCTTGTAGCGGAGCGGAGGAGCGAGTGCTCTGATAGCTATACATATCCTCGGCTAGTTCCGCTCAGTCATGCCCAGTCCCGCCCTATGATGGACATAACACAGGGACTGGGCGTGACTGTGAGCAGAGCCGAGCGCCGCCCATATACATACATAGCCGAGTGTACCTGGCTAGGCTCGGATAGCTCCGCTCACAGTCACGCCCAGTCCCTGTGTTATGTACATCATAGGGCAGGACTGGGCGTGACTGAGCGGAAATAGCCGAGAATAGCTGAGTACACTCGGCTATGTATAGATCTCAGCGGCGCTCGCTCCTCCGCTCACAATCAGCGGGGGATTGGAGGGATCGGCGTATAACACGCACCCACGATTTCCCCCTGATTTTAAGAGGAAAAGGTGCTTTATGCACTTTACTGATACATGCACTTTATTTAGTTAAGGACCTAACTGGTGCATTGTAGTACAGTTGTATTTGTTGTGTAACTGAAGGGAATTTATTTACTTTGTTGTATAGCGGAATTGCAGGTGCCACACCATATCATCTTTAAGTTCCAGCATGACTACATCCCAGTGCACAAAGCCAGTTCCATAAAGACATGGTTTGGAAACTTTGGTGTGGAAAGTCACTAGCCAACTATTTAAGCTAAATGGGCACACACTATAACATTTTGTGCAAAGCCTTGCAAAAAGAGTGGAGGCTGTGATAGTGGCAAATGGGGGTGGCTCCATATTAAAATGGCCTTTCCTAAACTGTGGTCATAATTTGTGTAAAATGTCTTTGTATGCTCTAGCATTTACAATACCTTCTTTGGGTTTTGGACATGGCTCTAGATAATAATTATTAGCACTAACCCAATTTTAAAAGAAACCATTTTTACCTGTAAGAGTTCCATCCATATCAGTTAAAACAACTTCATGTTCCCACCGGAATCCAGCCTTGTTAGGTACATTAAAGTATTGTATTCCATTAAACCTTGCACTCCATCCTCCACACCTGTCACTACACAATCCAGCAATTGATGTCACTGCAATTGCTGCACAGTTTGGTCTGTCAAAATTCATAAACTTGACTGATGATACTGTCAGTCCTTCATCGAATGGCAGAGTTATGCCCCTAGCTGTGCAATAACTAGAGCCAAGTCCTAATTCATCCAGATGGCCCACAATGATGGAATTCTTAAGGACAGCTCCATAGGTCTCACCCCATCCACCAACGTAAGATGAAATAACTCTCTTTGTTTCTATGCCAGAATCTTCATTATTTACCATGGTGAAGTTATGAAATTGAAGAGCCCCTCCATTTACCCATTCAGCCCCTTTCTGACAGTTCCATGTGGTCAATGATTTGAAAACAGCAGGAGATGGTGTAGAAGAACTGCAAGATCCTGTTACCATGGGAAAGTACTCTTGAAATATCCAGATGCCAAACCACCCTTGAGAATGAACAGTGTTGTTGTAGAATTCACCAAGTGGCACTCGTTTCTGGCAAATGTTCGGGTCATAGGATGGACCATCTGGGTTGTCGTGCATTCTATACCAAAAACCAAAATGTGTGCCACCAGCAGCTGCATTGTGCCTAATGGTGTTATTGGGATTTGTTACCCAATACCCTGCTGGTGTAACGTCATCATTCAGTAGACTGGTACTTTGCTGGACAAATACTGCCAGGTTGTACTGAAGCACATTGCCATGTTCTATGCCATCTTCAATGAAGAAGGCTCCTCCCATGATGTCATAAATGACATTGTGTTCAACAAGAAGATGGTGAGTGTTGTGGATTGTTACTGCTCTGTTGTAGGTCTGGTGGATTCCACAGCCCCGTACATATGACTTAAACTGGACATCACCCATTAAATGCCAGTGAATAGGATAACGTCCCAAACGGAAAGCTTGACCTGCATGGAAAACCTGAAAGACATACATTATAGTTACTATGTTTTATGTTTCACTTCTGAAATGCTTATGCTACTGATAATATCAGTCTACTCGAAACTGATATTAAAAGTAGAACTAAAACCTTTTCTCTGAGTTAAAAAAAAAAAAAAGTGGAACTTGAAGCTGAACTCAAAAAAATTCACACTCCAAGGGCTAACTGCTCATTAAGTCTAGAAGTAGCAATGTACACATAGCCCCAATATCTCAGGAACATAACAGTTACCTCCACATATTCTATTCTTCCAATGGACAGCTGTTTGTCAGGCTCTGGTGCATGAAACATTATACATCCGCCAAACTGATCACTTCCTATTGTCTCTCCAAACCTTCCCTGGAAACATGTTTGTGTAGCAAATTCACCTGGAACAAAAAATGGCACACTCAGTTGTGTTCAACAAGGTAGTGTAAAGAGGACATGGGACATGCACAGTTCCAAAACCAATACAATTGATAACAATATAACTCCCTGTAGTCATATCATATTAGCAAGTCTATGGACACTTCCTCCATGGGCACCTTGACTCTTTTCTGATGGAAGAGGGAGAAGCCAGAGGTGGAAAACTATACACCTGTGTCGAAAATCTCTATGTGACAATAGGACTTTATGGAAAGCTAAGTTTGAATACTTTTGTGAGTAAAAAGTTAGATAAACATTTTGTGACCAAAGATCATTGTTGACCAGGCCAAATTTAGTATTGTAAGCATTCCTCTATAAACAATTTGCCTACCTAAATATTTTTTTTTTTAACAACATAAAATACTTTTATTTAGTACACTGTTTTTAGTAAAAATCCTGTTTTTTATTACAGGCTGATAAATGCACAAAAATGTAGAATTTTTTTATTTCTTAAACAATTTTTTTATTGCTAAATAAATGATATATACATTATACTTTTTTAAATATTGTACATGTAATTGTATCTCATAACAACACTATTATCACTATTAAATAGATGGCATCGCCATCCCACTGTAGCCTTTAGCTTGCACGTGATCACTTTATCATAGTTGAATTAGTGATAACGTGATTAGTTCTTGATTGTCAGAACTGTTGATGACAGCTGGAATTGAGAGCCACCAGCAATGCAAAGTGTTGGTTGGTGGCTGCTAAAGTGAGGACTTTATTAACGTATCTCCAGCACAGGGCATAGTAATATGCAAATGCTATAGAAAACACTAAATTACCTGTATCAAATCCATCTGGACAGGCTGGTATTGTGTCACTCCATTCTGCATTGGTAAAACCTCTAACCAGAATGTTTCTTGTAAGAAGGCCAACTTCAGCTCTAGCTTCAAAGACTGTTCCATCGGGCAAGGTGACTGATATGCCTAAGTGCTGGTACACTAGTGGCATATTTAGAGTCAGGTTTTTGCCATCAGCAGACACGGATTGTATAGTCATCTTCTCATTCTGACTTTGACTATGCCTATTGGGAAAACAATGCACATATAACGTCACCAGAATGTGATGCTATCAAGGCTTTATAAGTGCTGCGCAAATTGCTTTAAAAATAACAGTCCATATAGAACAGCAAAGATGGGTCAATTTGCATATTAAATAAATGCTTCTTTATTACATCATCATGATTAACAAATCACTGTAATGCCCTGTACACACGGTCAGACATTCCGACCACAAAAGCTGTCTGATTTTTCTCCGACAGATTTTGTCCGAAACTGGTGTTGCATACACACGGTCGGACAAAGTTGTCGGAAAAATCCAATCGTTTGGAACGTGGTGACGTTTGTTACGTACAACGGAACTACGTAGGGGCTAGTAGCCAATAGCTTTGGTCTCGAAAATTTGATCTGAGCATGCAGGGCACTTTGTCCGTCGGAATTCTCTACAAACGATCGGAAAAAGTCAGATAGGATTTTGTTGTCAGAAAATTTTAGGTCCTGTTCTCAAAAGTCCGATAGAGCCCACACATGATTGGATTTTCCGACAACATAATCTGATCTGACTTTTTCCATCAGAATATCCGACCGTGTGTACGGGGCATAAGAATGCTTTAAATCAAAATATATTTTATTTGTTTATTTTTATCAATTCACAAAGTGAGCGAATAGAATAAAAATCAAATCAACATTTGGTGTGACTACCCTTTGACTTCAAGTCGGCATTCATTTTTCTTGATAAACACAGTGCTTGTGCACAGAGTTTTTGAAGGAACTCAGCAGGTAGGTTGTTCCAAACATCTTGGAGAACTAACCACAGATCTTCTGTGGATGTCGGCTGCCTCAGATCCTTCTGCCTCTTGATGTAATCCCAGGCAGACTCAATGATGTTAAGAGCAGGGCTCTGTGGGGGCCAAACCATCACTTCCAGGAATCCTTGTTCTTCTTTACACTAAAGATAGTTCTTAATGACATTGGTTGCATATTTGGGGTCATTATCCTACTGCAAAATAAATGTGGAGCCAACCACACGCCTCCCTGATGGTATGGCATGATGGATAAGTATGCCTGTATTTCTCAGCATTGTGGGCAATTGATTGGGCAATATTGAGGACCGTAGATGCAGTGGTTGGCCAAGAAAACTTAATGTAGCTGATGAAAGACAAGTCATGCTTACTTCCCTTTGACATCAGAAGTTGTCCAGCAGTGCCATCAGCACAGAACAGACAGAAACCAGTGGTACCCAAATACACCCACCTATTGTCAGGAGATGTATGGCCAGAAGTGGGCTTCATGGAAAAATTGTGGCCAAAAAAACATACCTCTGACATGGAAACAAGTCTAAGCAATTCAACTATGCACAAAAACATATGAACTGGAGTGCAGAAAAATGGCAGTACAGGGGGTCCCCTACTTACAAACATCCGACTTACAAACGACTCTTACTTACAAACGGAGGGAGACAACAGGAAGTGAGAGGAAATCCACCCCAAGGAAGGGAAATTCACTCCTGTAAGAGTTAATATGGGAAAAAGGTGTCTCCACTGATGCTTTATCACCAGTCCATGCTTCCCTAACAACCTAAAATTTTCAAAATCCAATTCATTGGGACAGAAGGTGAGGTGAAATCTTCTGAACAGGGGCACAGACAGCAAAACAAATGTTACAGGGGTGATAACCCTTCTCTATGTTATCTAAAAAACTTAAAAATAGATTTTTTGGCTGGAGCTACACTTAAAATTTTTTACCTGTTCCGACTTACAAACAGATTCAACTTAAGAACAAACCTACAGTCCCTATCTTGTTTGTAACCCGGGGACCCCCTGTAGGTGCTCTGGACTGATGAGTCAAAATCTGAAATATTTGGCTGTAGCAGGAGATAGTTTGTTTACCGAAGGGCTGGAGAGCAGTACAACAATGAGTGTCTGCAGCCATCAGCGAAGCTTGGTAGAGGTTCCTTGTAAGTTTAGGTCTGCATTTCTGCCAATGGAGTTGGAGATTTGGTCAGGATCAATGGTGTCCTCCTCAATGCTGAGAAATGCAGGCAGATACTTATCCATCATGCCATACCATCAGGGAGGCATGTGATTGGCTTAAAATGTATTCTGCAGCAGGATACCGACCCCAAACATGAAACCAATGTCATTGAGAACTATCTTTGTGATCTCAACATTATTGAGTCTGTCTGGGATTACATGAAGAGACAGAAGGATTTGAGGAAGCCTACATCCACAGAAGATCTGTGGTTAGTTCTCCAAGACGTTTGTAACAACTTACCTGTCGAGTTCCTTCAAAAACTGTGTGCACAAGCACTGTGTATCAAGAAGAATTAATACGGATTTGATTTAGATTTTTTTTCGTTTGCTCACTTTGCATTTTGTAAATTGATGAAAATAAACATTTAAAATATTTATTTTGAAAGCATTCTCACTTTACAGCATTTATTCACACCTGCCTAAAACCTTTGCACAATACTGTATGTATGTATATATATATATATATATATATATATATATATATATATATATATATATATATATATATATATATATACACCCAAACTATCACAGTCAACCAATCAGGAGTGAGTGAGCAAAGGGAGTGCCAGCCAATAAAATACCACAATGGTAGAAGACCATGTGGAGGACAGTAACATTTCCTCACCCAGAAGAAAAGTCAGAAATTGCTTTATTAAGACCTGATATTTGATACATTTGCGACTGGTAGGGGTTTGGTATTAACTGAAATGGATGGTAGAAATGAATCAAACAAATGCAGAAAAAAACAGCAAAGGCCAATCCAGACTACTCCATTTTCATGTGATGTTTTACAGGCAATTTCTTAGCTATGCTATCACTGATATGGAAATTATAATGGAAATGAATATCTGTGATGTTTTAGTGGTTTCAAACCAGAAATAATTAATATTTTCCATGTTTACCATTCAGAAAAGGCAAAGGGTCTAGCTTGCTAATATTGATAATAAAGCAACCTCGTCAGCAATCTGAAAGTTGATATAAAAACTGACTTGTTAAAGAGGAACTGCAGTCTGCTCACATCATTTGTAATAAAAACATCTTTGCCATTCTGAAGCTTCCCTCCAACCACTTTGCATATTATTTTATATATATTATATGGGATTCTGTACTTGCAAAAAATGCTGCAGAAATCTCCCTCCACTAAGTCTGGCTGCATCCATTTTAACTGTGGGCAGCTGAAGCCGCTGAATGTTCACTTCCTGGATTTACACAGACACACAGAGACACACCTCCAGCTATGCAGCTCTCATTGGCCCTCTTGTGACTCATCCCCCCTCCCTTCCTGGCAAACTCTGATGAGAGTGAGAGAGAGAGAGAGAGATGTGCATGATGTCATGTCAGACAAGAAACAGGAAGTGGCCTGTATAAGGTATTTACTGGCAGAAAAAGAATGTTTTACTATCCAAAGTTAGATAGATGGAAAGTTGAAAAAATGACTGAAGGACCTGCTTTAAGAATAAAGTAAATGTTCATCTCTCCTGCTGCACACCCTGCCAAACGACGCACAAATCAACAAGAATTGCAGGCTGACGTCTATGAAGAAACCAACACCAACCTACACTTCCAGAAGATCTCTTGTGTCCCCCTGAGCAGTCATTTGTTCCACTCACTGATCTCTATGTCACCAGAGGACACTGAAGTGCCGTGGAGGGAGCCACAGAGCACTGCGGAGGACACAAAAGATGAACACCTCTAGAAGTGTTGATTTCAGTGAAAACTTCAGCCTGAGATTTCTATTGAACGGAATGGCATTTGGCAGCAGGAGAGCTAATTATTCACTTTCTTCTTTACTCCCTTCACTTTTTGGTCTGATCTATATAGATGTATATTAAATGCAGCTATTATCTAGCAAAAAGTGTTTTCCAGTGCTAAACCTTTCATCTGATTTCTAAATTGCTGCATTTGTAAATTCCAAAAGCCAATATAAAGGAATAGTATTGGTAAAACTTGTGGGTTTAGCCAATCTTGTTTTTTTTGTGCAATTCTCCTTTAAGGGGGCGTGGCAAGGGGGTGTGTCCTATGCCTGCATACTTTTGCTGATAGGTGTCCCTCATTCCCATCTCAAAAAGTTGGTAGGTATGTATAAGGTATCAGTATAAATTCAAAAAGATGTCCATAACTTGGTTTTACTTTACATATGGATAGGTAGGAACAGAACAGCTGACAGAAAACCATAAGAATTTTATCATGATTATTAAAAAAAGTATTTTGCAAACCACAAATACACCAGTTTTCTACATTAGCAAAATTGTGTTGTTGTTTTTGTGCATCAAAACAGGAAGTCAAATTACAGTTACTGATAATGTCACTCACATGGTCATTTGACACAAGTTTCTTCCTTCACTTTGATTTCAGATTCAGTAAAGAGAATCCTGCATTTTTTTACAGAAATATTTGGAGCTCCATTGCTACAGTCACCATTATAGGGTGCCAAACATCTACTGCAAAAATCTGTAAATTTAATGTCACCTTGTAAAACATTGTTGGTTTGTGATGTCACTGGTAAAAAATTGTCATGTACCTGTGTCCAGTTGACGCTATCACAATTTCATCCCCAGCTTTCCAAGTCACACTTTGCTGTAGAAGCAGAGTAGAGCTTCCAGCCTCTGCAGTCTGCGCTAGACGGGTCCAAGTTACCGGCACTGGAATACCTGGAAAACATCAACAGGAGTCTGGATTGGCCTTTGTATTTATTTCAGTATGTGTCATGCTATTCAGTAGATATTGGACTTCTATCCATTTATGTACTTTAGATCTATTTAAATAAATAAAATTTGACTTACCGTGAAGATCCAGTGTTCCTTGCCTGATTGCCAGTGTTTTTGCCCCGTACACAGGTAGCTCTGGGGAGCGTAAATGTCCATGCAAAGTTATAATAGCTTTGTGCTGGAATGGGGCAGCCTCAGTTCCAACCTAAATATAAGCATAAAGCAAACCACTCCTATTATAGTCAATCGTGTTTAAGTCCATGGATTCTCTTATTATGTAGTACCGCTCTAGTCAGCCATACCTGCATAACACCGTTATCTGTAATAAGAATATTCTCAGCCTGGAGCTCAATATCAGCTTCATCAAAAAACAGAGTTCCTCCTGATGTAAGAAAAAAAAAAATGTATGCATATTAAACTCATTTATTACCTACCTACATTAATTAATAAAAGACTACACAATAAAGTACATAAACAGTCTACTTTAGTGTATTATCCGACTTTTCAAACTAAATTGCGTCACATCAAGCCCTGTGAGGGCAAGGTAGTTGAGGGTGGGGTGAAATATGGATTGTGGGGTGGGAGAATTTAGATGGAAAAGGCTGTGATCGCTAGCGGGGGGGGGGGGGTGGGGGGGGTGGGGATAGGAGGGTTATTGGGAGACATGGGGCAGAGGTGACAGCTGGTAGAGGGAAGGAGGAGACAATGGGCAGAAGTGACTGCAGGCATGGTACAGGAGACAGTTAGGGACTAAAGGCATGGTATAGGAGACAGCCAGAGACTGCGGGCATGGTACAGGAGACAGTCAGAGACTGCAGGCATGGTACAGGAGACAGCCAGAGACTGCAGGCATGGTACAGGAGACAGACAGAGACTCCAGGCATGGTACAGGAGACAGTCAGAGACTGCAGGCATGGTACAGGAGACAGTCAGAGACTGCAGGCATATTACAGGAGACAGTCAGAGACTGCAGGCATGGTACATGAGACAGTCAGGGACTAAAAGGCATGGTATAGGAGACAGCCAGAGACTGCAGGCATGGTACAGGAGACAGTCAGGGACTGCAGGCATGGTACAGGAGACAGTCAGGGACTGAAGGCATGGTATAGGAGACAGCCAGGGACTGCAGGCATTGTGCAGCAAGGAAACAACGCTTGTGGGCTGTTAGGATGGGCGGGCCTGCACCTAGCGATGCCAATGGGAGGAGGAGGTAGGAAAGGCACTGTCCGGAGGGGAGGAGGAGGCGGGGAAGGCACTGTCCGGAGGGAAGGAGGAGGCGGTCCGCTCCCAAGCGGCGTCACTTCCGGTATCGGTTTCCGGTATCGGAGCATTTTCGCGAGTATCGGCTAGTATCGGCGATGATACTGATACTGGTATCGGTGCATCCCCAATATATATATATATATATATATTTTTTTTTTTTTATATACTCTCTATATATGGAAATGTATTGGTGCAGGTGCTTGTTACAGCCACAAAGCAGAGAACTTAACGCTTCTAATTAACAAAGGCGCTTGCACCCCTTTTGTTATTTTGGAGCAGCATGTGCACCATGTTCTAAGTTTAGAAGAGTTGTGCAAGCATTGTGCTTGCAAAACCTTTTGTTAACCCCCCCAGTCTAAAGAACCCCTGCCTTTTTTGAGATCTCAAAATCCAAGCACAATCAGTGAAAGGTGAACTCACAGTGCTTGAACTAACCACTTCAGCCCCGGAAGATTCGCCCCCTTAACCAGGCCATTTTGTGCAATACGGCATGTCGTTTTAACTGAAAATTGCGCGGGCAAGCGACTTTGTACAAAAACAAAATTTGATGTCCTTTTTTCCTCACAAATAGAGCTTTCTTTTAGTGGTAATTGATCACCTCTGCTATTTTTATTTTGGGCGCTATAAACAAAAAAAAATAGCGACAATTTAAAAAAAATGTAATTAAATTTTTGCTATAATAAAAAAAAATGTTTTCCTCAGTTTAGGCCAATATGTATACTTCTACATTTTTTGGTAAAAAAAAAAAAATTGCAATAAGGGTATATTGATTGGTTTGCGCAAAAGTTATAACGTCTAGGGGTTATATTTATGGCATTTTTATTTTTTATTTTTACGAGTAATGGCGGTGAGCTGCGATTTTTATCGGGACTGCGACATGGCGGGGGTTGTTGTTTGGGAGCCAGGTGATGGCAGGGTGGGAGGGAATGAGACTGCCTGTGTGAGGAGACCGATTGTTGTTCATACTTAGTATGAACAACAGATCAGTCTCCTCTCCCCCTGACAGCACGGAGATCTGTCTGTTTACATTGACAGATCTCCATTCTGTCTCTGTGTGGAGTGATCGCGGCCTCCGGCGGCGCTCACGCGCCCCCTAGAGGTCTGGAAGCGAGCCGACGTATAGCTACGAAGGCTCGCCCAGGGGAGGACACAGTATAACTATGATTGGTAAGTGGTTAAGAAATGTCTGGATTTCATATCAATCAAATAATCTAATTCAGAAACACTGTAGGAAACTGATAAATGAGGTTGAGTCTCTTATTAAAAGTATAGGTGAGCAGAGGCAGCAATTTTATGAGGTAATAGCTGATCCAGTATTTATGAAAAGGAGACATGGAGAGGAAATTCACTAAAACTGGTGCACAGTGAATCTGGTGTAGCTGTGCATAGTAACCAATCAGCTTCTAGGTTTTATTGTCAAAGCTTAAAGTGGATGTAAACCCTCACAGATATCCAGTGAAGTGAACAGCCTCAGATGATACACAGAGATTAAACAAATCCGCCTACATAAGTTGTACTTGTTTATCTGCAGTCTTCACTTGTCTACACCCCCTCAAAGGGGAAGAAAGGTGTTAAAAATGTTCTTCCTCCATCAAGAGCACAGAGGAGGGGGCGGAGAGCCTGCAGTAACACTTTGTGAGAGCTGTTTGGAGGAAAGGCACATCCCCCCCCCCCCTCCACACAGCAGAAGACCTGTGCTCTGAATAGACAAGCTGTCTGCTGAGCTCTCCCCCTCCCTCCCAACACAAATGTATCTCATGTTCCCAACACAAATGTATCTCATGTTCCCAACACAAATGTATCTCATGTGTCGGGAAAACTTCTCATAAGTGACTCATGCTGATAACAGAGGAAGGAGTCACCAGAGAAAAACAACCATTAGAGCTTTGAAGAGAGATACAGTGCCTTGAAAAAGTCTTCATACCCCTTGAAATGTTCCACATTTTGTCATGGTACAACCAAAAACGTAGTTGTATTTTATTGGGATTTTATGTGATAGACCAACAAAAAGTGGCACACAATTGTGAAGTGGAAGGAAAATTATAATTTTTTTTACAAATAAATATCTGAAAAGTGTGGCATGTATTTGTATTCAGCCACCCTGAGTCAATACTTTGTAGAATCACCTTTCCCTACAATTACAGCTGCAAGTTTTTTTGGGGATGTCTCTACTAGCTTTGCACACCTAGAGCAAAATAGTCAAACTCTGTCAGATTGGACAGTCTTTCCACAGATTCTCAATTGGATTTAGGTCTGGACTTTGATTGGACCATTCTAACACGCTTTGATCTAAACCATTCCATTGTATCTCTGGCTGTATGTTTAGGGTCGTTGTCCTGCTGGAAGGTGAACCTCTGCCCCAGTCTCAAGTCTTTTTCAGACTCTAACAGGTTTTCTTCTAAGATTGCCCCGTATTTGGCTCCATCCATCTTCCCATCAACTCTGACCAGCTTCCCTGTCCCTGGGGAAGAAAAGCATCCCCACAACATGCTGCCATCATGCAATGCAATGCAATGCTGCCATCACCAGTCTCACAGTGGGAAAGAGGTGTTCATGGTGATGTGCAGTGTTAGTTTTCTGCCACACATAGCATTTTGCTTTTAAATTTTGGTCTCATCTGACCAGAGCACCTTCCTTCACATGTTTGCTGTGTCCCCCACATGGCTTCTCACAAACTGCAAATGGGCCTCCTATGGCTTTCTTCTTGCCACTGTTCCATAAAGGCCAGATTTCTGGAGTGAATGACTAATGCGGCGTACACGCGGTCGGAATTTCCTATGGAAACAGTCCGATGGGAGCTTTTCCACTGATTTTCCGACCGTGTGTATGCCCATCGGTCTTTTTCTGTCGGAATTTCCGACGGACTTTGGATTGAGAACCTGTTCTCAATTTTTCTGACGGAAAACCTTTCTATCGGATTTTCTGATCGTGTGTATGCAATTCCGACACGTAAAATTCCGACGCATGCTCGGAAACAATTCGACGCATGCTCGGAAGCATTAAACTTCCCTTCTATAGTGCTGTCGAACGTGTTTTATGCCGATGTGTTACAGACCGTCGGAATTTGGTGTGACCGTGTGTAGGCAAGACAGTTTGAGCGAAATTCCGTCGGAATTCCGATGGGAAAACCATCAGAGCTTTTTCCGATGAGAATTCCGACCGTGTGTACGCGGCATAATAGTTGTCCTGTGGACAGATTCTCCCACCTGAGCTGTGGATCTCTGCAGCTCCTCCAGAATTACCATGGGCATCTTGGCTGCTTCTCTGATTAATGCTGTCCTTGCCCAGCCTGTGAGTTTAGGTAAACGGCCATGTCTTGGTGGGTTTGCAATTGTGCCATACTCTTTTCATTTTCGGATGATGGATTGAACAGTGCTTTGTGAGATATTCAAAGTTTGGGATATTTTTTTATAACCTAACCCTGCTTTAAACTTCTCTACAACTTTATCCCTGACCTGTCTGGTGTGTTCCTTGGCCTTCATGATGCTGTTTATTCACTAAGGTTCTCTAACAAACCTCTGAGGGCTTCACAGAACAGCTGTATTTATACTGAGATAAAATTACACACAGGTGGACTCTATTCACTAATTGGGTGACTTCTGAAGGAAATTGGTTCCTCTCCTTTGGTATCAGAGTAAAGCCTTGTACACACAATCAGATTTTCAGATGACAGTGCAAGTCTCATGTCGAAAGTGAAGAGGTTACACACCATTCCAAAATTCTCATTTGACAGAATTAAACTTCGGAAGTGATGTAATGGGGGTCATTTACTATAGCGCTAATTAGTGTTAGGACCACGACAATTCCACATGGAAATGATATTTAGAGCATGTTACAATTGCCTAAATGGTACTGGAATATGCAGCATATTGTTTAAAGATAATGTGCTTTCAAAAGTGTGGATCTAGAACTGGGGTGTTTTGGCCCAGATATGGATGTATACGTCTGGCGTGATGCTGCACACATATTTTAATGTTGTATGCGTATGATGAATGAGGCATTTTTTCATTTGTAAAGAGTGTGTATTCCTAATGAACAGGTGTGACCACTTGAGTCCACCTCAAGAGACAGAATCAATTACACTGGTGGTTATGTCCTTTACTGGGTGGGTGGAGGTGAACAAGCTTGTTAGGTTATTTAAAGGCCTGCATTTGTGGCGGCTGTTTGGCCTAAGAACAGGCCTGATTTTTCTTTGCAGGGTTTATATTGGGTTACAAATAGATGTGGGTTTTGGGGGGGTTGCATATTTTACTTCCGATTTTTGTATCGTGTGTACGGGCCTTATAGGGGGCTGGATACAAATGCACGCCACACTTTTCAGATATTTATTTGTAAGAAATGTTGAAACCCTTTTATCATTTTCCTTCCACTTCACAATTATGTGCCACTTTGTGTTGGTCTATCACATAAAATCCCAATAAAATACATTTACCTTTTGGTTGTAACATGACAAAATGTGGAAAATGTCAAGGGGTATGAATAGAGGAAACCCACACAGGCACAGAGAGAACATGCAAACTCCAGACAGGTAGTGCCGTGGTTGGAATTCAACCCTAGTGCTGCCAGGTGGATGTGCTAACCACTTAGCCACTCTTGACATGCAAATGCAATAGGCTTGTCATTGATATTGCATAGGTTGATATTGGGTGATGCAGACAATTAATGTTTATGAGGCTGACCCACCATAACATAAAACTCATTATTTGAAATCCAAAAGCTGAATTTCTAGATCAACCCAACCTCTCTCACTATTCACATGCCATCATGTAACCTCCTCCATTCCCTGTCATCAGCCAGTTGCCAAGGCCTTGGGGTCTGTTCTTGCTCCACTGTAGTCCAATGGGCTGCACACAAAAGATGTACAATTCCAGCCAAGGTTTATTGCAATGACAGCACACCGCTCACTCCCACTCAAAAAAATGCCCCCAATATGTTCTACCCAGAACAGGGTATAATCAGAGGGTTTCTCATGATTAATCCCTGCTGTGGGTGAAACATTTTGAGGGCATGGCTTGGATGGGGTGATTGGAGTGCTGTCATTGCAATAAACCTTGGCTGGAGTTGTACATCTTTGGTGTGTTGCCCGATATTTAGATGGTTGAAATCCTAGAATAGATTGTATTTGGCTTGTATTTTGATAAGCTGCACCCACTTTTTTTATAAGATTAGTCTGTGAAGGTCTGTAAACTGCCTTGTTCAGAAGAAATTGTCAGCAGCTACAGGACCCAACTCTATTCTAGCATCCTACTCTTTTCCACAGGGATACTGTCTATATATATGCCCTATTAGCTACGGGTAAAGCATACTTTGTATACAGATCGTTAATAAATGGCCCAAATCAAAAATGTAAAGTCTACCAGGACTTAATGAACAGCATAATGGAAGTTGGAATACTGGCTTGACCCTACCTTGAATCAGCAGCATCTTCAGCACTGGAGTGCTTTGGTCCAGTAGAATAGTTTGTCCTTTAGTGATAACAGCCATTGAACCTTCATCTGGGGGAGATTCCCCTCCCCAGGTGTATATAGAGGACCAAACATCAATGTAGAAAAAGTCAGCATTGTCCTGAAACAGACAAAAATGGAAATCTATCATACAGTAACGTATTAAAAAAGAAACCTATAGACCAACATTTTAAATTAGGTTGGCAGAACCTTATAGGTTATCAAGCTCTCCATTGTCTCTCTTGTGCAAATAAATCCCTCTGTCCCCCTGTTCTTCACAACTATCGCTCTTTTAGGTCTGATCTATTTAACTATCCCAGCCAAAACCAATTTATTTTTGGACAGCACAGGGAATAGTTAGAATATCTGTTTTTACTGCTCTGTAGGGGAAATTTACCTTCACTTTTTGAGAAAGTCTCTAAGCTTTCAGGTCCCAGTGACATGGACAAGAAGTGAAATCTGCCCATCAGGAACAAAGAATTTAATTTCTTTGGTCGCAGGAGTGCTTCTACTCTACTGGAGAAAGGCACATGGACTACTCTGGTTTCATAATTTATCCTCACAAAAGGTCCAGTTGAGGCATCCTCAAGAAGTTTTAAAAACATCAGTTTTTTTAGGGAGCAGTGATTTTAATAATGCTTAAAGTGAAACAATAAAAATGAAATATTCCTTTAAACATCATGCCTGGGGGGTGTCCTTAGTATGCCTGTAAAGTAGCAAATTTTTTCCGTGTTTAGAACAATACCACAGCAAAAAACATTTCTAAAGGAAAAAATGTAATTTAAAAATACTTGCAGCAGTAATCTATTGTCTGGTCTCGGAAACATAGATGAAAGTCATTAAAAAAATGGCATGGGTTCCCCCCTCCAGTCCATTACCAGGCCCTTTGGGTTTGGAATGGATATTGAGGGGAACCCCGCACCAAAATAAAAAAAAAAATGGCATGGGGGTCCCCCAGGCCCTCAGGCACTATATACTCTGAACAGCAGTATATATACTATATGGCCTCCCCTATATACTCTGCAGAAAATTGGGCCTTAGGTGTTGGTGGTATCAGAACACTGTAAGCCCTCACAGTTAATCTTGGTGGGCATAGGAACGGGCCCTGCTGTGAAATATTATATCAAAAATTGTAATTACATGCCCCTGTTAAACAGGGGCAGAAAAAATTGGGCCTTGAGTGGTGGTAAAACAACACTGTAAGCCCTCACAGTTACTCTTGGGGGCAGGAACGGGCCCTGCTGTGAAATATTATATCAAAAATTGTAATTACATGCCCCTGTTAAACAGGGGCAGAAAAATTGGGCCTTGGGTGGTGGTGGTGGTGCCACAACACTGTAACCCCTCACAGAAACTCTTGTTGGGTGCAGGAACGGGCTCTGCTGTGAAATATTAGATCAAAAATTGTAATTACATGCCCCTGTTAAACAAGGGCAGAAGAATTGGGCAAAATTCAATCAGTTATATCAGCATCAGGTGCTTAATAGCTGCTGATACAAGACTGATTCATTTTTTATGAATATGAGCCTATCAACGGAGTCTGTGGACAGGCACACTCTTTGATCCGTTACAAACCCTCCAGCAGCACTGAATGTTTGTTCAGAAAGCACGCTGGATGCAGGACAGGCCAGTAGCTCAATTGCATATTGAGCAAGTTCTGGTCAGTGGTCCATCCTCAAGACCCAGTAACCCAGTGGATGCTCTGTTGGAAAGTCTGCTCCCTCTGCGAAGGCAGGATGAGTTCTGTAACTTTACCCTTGTAACGTGGATCAAGAAGGGTTGCCAGCCAGTAACAATCCCTCTCCTTTATACCACGAATCCTAGGGTCTTTTCGCAGGCTTTGCAGAATCAGGGAGGCCATGAAGCGCAAGTTTGCAGAGGCATTCAATTCAGAGTCCTCTGGGACACTAAGGATCACGTGATCCGTAACTACCTCCTCCCAGCCACGTACAACTCCTTGGGTTTCTGGGGACTGAAAACCATCCCTTGAAGACTGCTGCTGAGTGTTATCCTCTACATCCATGCTGACATAATCCTCCTCCTCCTCCTCTTCTTCCTGTGTGTTTGGCGGGCCTGCAGGAATGCTATCTGGATAAAGGTGGTCTTGAGAGGTAAGAAAGTCCTCCTCTTCCTCCCGCTGTTCTGCCTCAAGTGCCCTGTCCATGATTCCATGAAGTGTGTGCTCCAACAGGAAGACTAGAGGGACAGTGTCACTGATGCATGCATTGTCGCTGCTCACCATCCTTGTGGCCTCCTCAAATGGTGACAGGACAGTGCATGCATCCTTGATCAGTAGCTACAGGTGTGGCGAAAAGAAGCCAAGCTCCCCTGACTCTGTCCTGGTGCACAGGTACTCACACAGGTACTCACTGATGGCCCTCTGCTGTGTGTGTAGCCGCTGCAGCATTGTCAATGTTGAGTTCCACCTGGTGGGCATGTCACAAATGAAGCGGTTGGTGGGCAGGTTGCATTTCCTTTGGATGTCAGCCAGCCGAGCACTGGCATTGTATGACTGGCGTAAATTACCACAGACTTTTCAGGCCTGCCTCAGGAGATCATGTAAGCCTGGGTACCTGCTCTAGAACTGCTGCACCACCAAATTCAGGACATGTGCCAAACATTGAACATGTGTCAAGTGTCCCTGTCGGGGAGTAGGTTGGTACCATTATTGCATACAACTATTCCTGGCTGAAGCTGGCACGGCGTCAACCACCTCTGAGCCTGCCCCTGCAGAGCTGACAGAATCTCTGCCCCAGTGTGGCTCCTGTCCCCTAAGCAGACCAACTCAAGCACCGTTTGGCATCTTTTTGCCTGACTGCTTGCGTAGCCCCTTAAACGCTTAAGGAGCACCGCTGGTTCAGAGGACAAATCTGCAGAAGAGGCCATAGAGGAAGAAGAAGAGGAGGGGTGGAGGAGAGAGCTGTGGCAGAATCACTACTAGCATTTTGGAGGCGTGGTGGCAGAACAAGCTCCAACAACACTGAACCCTGTCCTGCATCCTTCCCAGCTGCCAGCAGAGTTACCCAGTGTGCTTTGAAGGAAGGTAACGTCCCTGCCCATGCCTGCTGGACCATAAGTCAGCGGTAATATGCACCTCACTGCTGTCCGCCACATCCAACGAGGCCAAAACAGTGGCTTCCACATGCCGGCAGAGAGCCGGAATGGCCTTCCATGAAAATAAATGGCGTTTTGGAACCTGCCACTGAGGTACAGCACATTCCACAAATTCACGAAAGGGGGTAGAATTTACCAGCTGAAAGGCAGCAGTTGCAGTGCTAGCAATTTGGCCAAGCTAGCATTTAGACGCTGAGCATGTGGATGGCTGGGACCGAATTTCTTTTTACGGTTCAGCAACTGGGGTAGGGAAATCTAGCTGCTAAAATCAGATAGCAGTGTACTGCTAGCAGATTGGCTGCAAGTACTCAGGACACCTATACCTTCATTCCTCTCAGTGCAGGTTTTTGAGAGGACTGGAGGTATAGTAGGGTTGGAGATCCCAGATGAGGAGCAAGGAGAAGTCCGCCTTTTTCTTTGATGTGGGTCTTTCAAGTGCTGTTGCCAATGGACTGCATGACAGGTCATTATGTGTCTGGTCAAGCATGTGGTGCCCAAGCGGCTTCTGTTCTGGCCATGCTTAATCTGCTTCAGACATAGGTTGCAAACAGCAACGGTGCGATCTGCTGCACATGTGTCAAAAAAGGCCCACACCAAGGAACTTTTAAAAGTCAGCAGGGAGTCAGAAGCGCCTTGCGCCTGTGGAGCTCTGCGGTGTAATGCAATAGGGTGGCTGCCCTTAAGCTGCCCCCTAGAGGACATCCTTCCTCGCTGGAGTTGTGCCTCCCCTGCCTCCTCCTCCTCTATTCTTGCATGCACCCATGTATAGTCAATGACCTCTTAATCCCCTCCCTCCTCGTCATTTGAGCAAACTTGACAGTATGCTGCAGCTGGGGGAACATGACTGCCAGTTTCTTGTCCTTCTTGGGCACCCCCTCTCACGTTACTCCCTTTGTCAGTCTGGGAACCAACATAAGAGCCTTCAAATCACTGCTCATCCTCCAGCAGCATGTACCCGACACTGTGGTCGAATAATTCTGGGGACTCCTTCGTGCATGAT
The DNA here is from genome assembly GCA_028564925.1 of Lithobates sylvaticus. Lineage (NCBI taxonomy): Eukaryota > Metazoa > Chordata > Amphibia > Anura > Ranidae > Lithobates > Lithobates sylvaticus. Next base: position 68,584,874 of record CM053030.1, read on the forward strand.
GGTGGGGCTACGGAAGGAGTGACTGTGGAATAGGCCACTTTGGCAGCTGCATTGGAAGGCAAGCTACTCTGAGCCTGGGTGACAGAGGATGAGGAGGATGAGGACTGCTTTGTTATCCACTCCACCAACTCTTCTGCATGTTCTGGCTCAATAACACGGCCAGCAGCATAAAAAAAGGACAAGCGTGCCCCACGGCCACCTGCAAGGGATGCAACATGTCCACGACCAGCACTGTTGACTGTAGACACAGAGGCTGCTTGCCCTCTTTTAGTGGCCTGTGAGCGTCTTCCTCTCCTTGGTGGCCTTCCAGACATGATGTATATTTGGTTTTGCAACACCACACTGCACTGTATTAGATACTGTGTACACCACCAGAAGTGTAGTAGAAACTGCATACACTTTATTAGATACTGTGTACACCGCATGTACTGTATTAGCAACTGTACTACGGCTGCAATGTATTGTGTCGTAGAAACTGTATACCACAGAATGCACTGTAGATATAGGCTACACTGGATGCAGAGAGTATATATATATATATATATATATATATATATATATATATAGATATACACACATATACTAGACTATATGTATATATATATATATCAAATACACTTCCACTAACCGAATAACCTGCCTGCCTAATCTAAATCAAGCTATCTCTCTGTTCACACCAACAACAATACACACGGCCACCGTGTAAGCAGCCTTATATAGGGTGGTGTGTGGACTTAGTCCCCCTGAGCCATGATTGGCCAAAGGCACCCTGTCTTTGGCCAATTATGACTCTCTTAGCAGAGGGCGCTGTGATTGGCCAAAGCATGCAGGTCAGGTGCATGCTTTGGCCAATCATCATACAGCAATGCACTGCGATCTCGCAGTGCATTATGGGGCGTTCCGCGGCACTCAAATTTGCAGCGAACACCCCATAATGCTCTTCGGTGAACGGGCGAAAACCTGATGTTCGAGTTCAACTTATGTTCGACCCGAACATCAAGCTCATCCCTACATGTAAAATCTTACCATTAGAGCTACTCCTTGGCCTTCGATGTTCACCCGCACCTTGGCTTTTTGTGAAGGGGAATGGGCTGTGGTAATGCAAACAATCTGTGTGCTGTTAGCTGATTGAACAATGCACGGGGACTGTGCAATTGTGACAGTGATCTGTGAGGCATCATTGCTAGAAAGGAAAGAAAAATGTTGATGAGCTGCTGGACTAATGTGAAACTGATCTTGACTATACATCATGTATCTTCTACCATAAGGCAAAAACTTTGTACATTGTAACTGGTTCAAAGATAATGATCTTACCATCATGCTCCTTGAGCCTCATTGTTGATTTGAGCACTGCCCAGGGGGCATATCAAACTAGTGGAGGACCGGAGTGCAAGAGTAATGGTCTAGCTCTCCAGCATGCTGCTTGAACATTAGCTGTGAACAGGAAGACTGAACAAATCAAGGACAAGCTGACACTGTCAGCTGGTCATGTGTAATCACACATGGAGCGATTACCTGCTGTGCATGGGTGCACATCTGTCCCTAACTACAAGTAATCTCTCCATGCGGTCTTTATTATTATCACATTATAAAAAATATACAAAAAGTTATACTCTTTATTATGCAGTTTGACTTCAATTGGGCTTGACTTCCACCGACTTCAATTGGATTTTAAATGTACCAAGTAGATGTATAAGGTATGTTGACATTTTTTTATTTTTTTTTTCTGTGCAGAGTAGTGAAGAGGTACGGTATATAGTCTGTCAGGTTTTTATTGATGACTGTGTCCCCATTTGAGAGATTTGTCCTCACCTCCTGTCTTGAGGACAGGGTATTAAAATGGACATAAAGCGATAGGAACAGGGGCAGAAACAAAATAACCATTACTTGGTTATTAGTAGACTGGGGTGGGGTTACAACATCAGTTTTTTTTTGTCTACCCATACCAGTGGCATGAACAAAAATTATTTAGGCTGTAAAGCGGAATTTAAGTGAAACATTTAATATAATAGCCCATTTAAAATTACATATTAAAAAAAAACTTCCCTTCAGCCTGGTGATGCCTCTCCCCTACAGTACTTCTATTTTGTCATTATATGTATTTAACTAATGACTAGTATCAATAAAATCACTTTCTCTGAGCCCAGGCTATCATGGACTCGTCCCTAGACTGTGACTGCTACACACCCTGTCACCATCTCCAGGGGGTATTGGACCGGAGGCATTAGGAAAACCCTATCAGCTCAGTACAAGATATTGGACACTGCTGAATTAAACTTAGAATTTTTGGCTTGTTAAATACTAGAAAACTAGCAGTAGCAGCAAGCAGTTTGCAGTGATGGCCAATAGAAAAGTATTAAGAGAACAATTGATACCCAAAGAGAGATCCAGTGATGGTGAGTCTGGTCCCCCCAGCGGTTCCTCCTCTCTTCGGGGTGACATCGTATATGAGAGGGGTTAGTGCAGTAGAGTAGGTAAAGGAGTTGTTGATCCAGACACCATTGTTTGCGTTAATGACACCAACATCACAGACTTGAGAAGCTGCGTTTGTACCTGGGAAAAAAGAAGTCAAGAATAAGATAATTTTTACCACTTACTTGTGTAATATCAATGTACATATAATGTAGTCTTTATTGTATGGAGCATTAATAAATGATAACTTTTTGATAGGCTATGGAAGATATTTAAATTTGTACAAAGGAAATTGCAGAGGCTTTCTTTCTGATCTCTTTGCAGTCATCAAATATATAACAAAACACTTATTTAAAAGTCTAAGAGGGAGGAAATAGAAGCCCTCATTATGACTGTACATATTATTCAAATTTGTGAGGTGTATCTATATACAGTATATAGATATTATCGATGATTATATACATATTCCCTATTCTGTATAATTATATAAAATGTCTGAGATGTTTATGTTTTGTTTTTCTTTTGTTTAATTTTTATCTCTTTTTCAATTTCTTTATGGTTTCATTTTTTTAAAACAATGTATTATTTTTTTTAATAGTATAATCATGATTTTGGTATTATTTTTACTAATAATTTTATTATGATTTCTAGCCCTGAAGACAGGGGTGCAACTTTCGCCTCATTGACACACACTTTAGCATAGTGCGAGGGCCATAATTGCCCATTCCTGTAGTCCCATTCCTATCAATTGGGCCGCATGGGCAAAGTTGCTGCTCCCAATGTGACGTGTGTGTGTGTGTGTCTGTGTGGCTGTTAAATTGACATGAATGGTTGGACTACCCATACGGGATGCATGGAACACCTGCGCATCCCTGTGCAGGCAAACACAGCCCTTGCACGGGCATACGCATATGTACACCCATGTGAACGAGGTCTTACTCATGAAATGCATTGGCTTCTTTGGATACAATTGCAAATAAATAGATCTATGTTGAATGTTTGCCTCTTCGCATCTTTCTTTTAACTCTTCACCTCTTTTATACAATGTCCACTGTTATCAGTATATTGTACTAATCAGCATTATTCCACAAATTATTTCCAAACTTGAAACAGTTTCCTGTCTTTTATCTTTTGAGATATGAGAAATATTGAGAAAATATAGTGCAATAAACTAATATGATCATAAGCATGTTATGAATTAAGATCTATTATCTATAAGACTGACTAACATGGAAGAATTTCTAATATGCTCTGCTGATCATTTTCAATGAAGTTGTATTGATTTGATGGGTAGTTCAGTCACTTACCATTATTCAAAGGCAATTCACAGAGAAGGAAGCTTGCATTAGATCTTACTTGATCAATTTTGCACTCAGAGTTGCAGACCAGCACCTTGGATACCGTCTCATCAAACCCAGAGCCAGCAATACTGAGCATCAATCCACCACCAAAGCTTCCTAAACAGCATTAAGAAATAAATAATTGGCTACATATTAATTTCACAATAAATATTCACTGTTAATAACTATTTAATAACTTTTTATAATCTGTGTCACGTAGGGCTATTTACATAAACAATTGTTTCGTGAATGTCTCAACATTCGCATTAAACTCGCTACCCATAATATTTGTAACATGTGTAATGTCAGTTTCTATTTGTTGCCTTTCACTGGGCAAATGTAACATTCTCTAACAGTCGATTCTAGGAGAAATAAGCCATAAGAACATTCAACAGTAAGAATTAAAGAATATTCGACCAACAGAGATATAGCCTAACACCATGTAAGAACTAACTATAATGGTAAATAATATGCTGGAGACCTCTACACTGTGTACAATTTGTATGGAGATTCCTCTGCGAAAGTCCCAGCGAATGGGTGTTCAGTCAAGAGAACCTCCATCTGCAGTGGAAAGTGAAAAATTTAGAGGTATTAGCAGAGGTTTTACTACTGCTGCTAATTTTTACCGCTTCCTGCTCAGTGTTCCTGGTTGTTAGGAAGCTGGCACCCACATTCTAACAACTAGTGACTCGCCCACACCCAGCACATTCCCAGCTGACAGGTAAATGTAAAAAAAGACATCACGTCTCCCCTGAATTTATTCTTGGTCTTTCACATCTGATATGAACTTTAAGAGGGACGCCACGAAAAAAAAGAAAAAAAAAACATCATGGGGTACAAGACTCGCTACCAGACCCTTATCTGAGCATGCAATGTACTAGCAAGGAAATGGAGCGGGGGAGCGAGTGTGCATCCCATACCAGGTAAGGTGCCCTCAATATGGTAGGAAAAAAAAACCTCATGGGGTACCCCCCCCAAAATCGCTACCAGACTCTTATCTGAACATGCCGAATACTGGCAAGGAAAAGTAGGGGGCAAGCATGAGTCCCAAACCAGGTAACGTGCCCTCCACATCAACATGAGCACAAGGACTTCTTCCCTACAATCCTGGCCCGTGGTTGTGGGGGTCTGTGGAAGGGGAGCTTAGAGGAATGTGGAAACCTTCTTTAACAAAAAGGACATCCCCAGATATCAGTTCTCCCTATGTGAATGAGTAAGGGGTACATAAAACCCCTACTTATTCACAAAAAATGGAAACGTAAATAACAGCACCATTGTCAGAGAACTCACGCTTGCCATACCTATCCTCGTCCAGCAGGAGTGAATCCTCACTCTACGAACGCTAATACCCATGCGCAGCCTTCCCGACGGAACCGAACGTGCGGGCGTACCCGCGTACCAACGCTGACCTGTGCGCGCCCTCGTTTGTCAATACGAACGAGGGCACGCACTTCCACGTCAGCACGAACGTGTGCGCGTAATCACGCACGGACCCGTACCTCCACCAATCCCAGCACAAGGCGCCCTATATAAACAGGGCCTTCACATGGTGTCGGTGCTGGATCGTCTTCAGTCTTATCTCCTGAATACCTGCCTGAAGTTCCTGCCTACCTTGGTCCTGATTCACCTGGTTTTCCTGTTACCCTTCCTGGATTGACCCCACTTACTGATTGCTTCCTTTGGTTTGACCTCAGCTTGGATCCCTGGACTACGGCTCTGCTCTCTGATTCGGTACCTTATCCCCTGCCTGTTGCCAACCTATTGCCTGCCTTGACCACGAACTTGCCTTCTGCCTTGTACCCTGTTTGCCAGCCAGTTGCCGACCTACTTGCCTGCTTTTTGACCACGAACTTGCCCTCTGCCTTGTACCTTGCTTGCCAGCCAGTTGCCGACCTGTTTCCTGTCTTGACCTCGCGGTGCCTACAACCATCTGTTCGGCTGTTGCTGCACACAGCCTTGGATACCAACGTGAACACCAGCTCTTCAGAGGAACCAGTACTTCCAAGCACCAGTCTACCAGCCGCAGGCACTTGCACCCTTTCGTGCCCCAGCACTCCCTGTTCCCACCACCAGGGGTGTTTGGACCGGAACCGTGCACGAGGCCATCCCCAGCATCCGGACTCCGCTGTAAGGTACGTGACAGTACGATCCAGCCAGAATGGAGTCCGAAGGGGGTGCCTCGCATTTGGAAGCTCTGTGCCAACAGATGTCGGCCCTTATCCAGGTAGTCCAGGGCCTGCGAGATGACTATCTTCAACTAGAACAGAGAGTGGAATCCATGACCCCAGGCTCTGCAACTCCTCAGACCTCCCTTGCCCTTCAAGTCTCCGGCCTGGGCCAGACAGTTTCCGAGCTGCAGCAAGAAGTCCGCTCGCTTAAAGACCCAGTACGCCCAACCCTGGAACCTGTATGTCCGGAACCTTTCGTGGTGATGCCTGAGAAGTTTAATGGGAATCGTGCATCATTCTTGAACTTTAGGATGGATTGCGAGCTGTTGTTTGCTCTTAAGCCTAGGACCTATGCCTCTGACTTTATAAAGGTTCGCGCATCCATCAATCTGCTTACCGGGCTAATCAAGACATGGGCTTTCCAGCTATTACGGGAGAAGAGTACAGTCTTGGACAGCTGGGAAACTTTCATGTCTGCTCTGGACTCTTATATTACAGCTTCCAAGAAAACCAGTGTTCCCAAGTCTGCTCCTAGTACACGTAGCCTACGGGTACCCAGGGACGGGAATATCCCGTACAGATATGAGTCCAAGCCATCCCAGTCTGTGCCAAGCTATGAAGTTCTAAGCCCTCAAAGCCTAGACGCTCCTGAGGTTTTCACCACCCCTACCCTGGATGATGTGGAACCCATGGAGATCGGGGTCATCTGGCCCAAGCTATCTCATGGTGAAAGAGAGCGGAGAAGAGACTGCGGTCTTTGTTTCTACTGTGGGGGGAGAGGGCACCTTATCTCTCTCTGCCCAATTCGCCCACCTCGGCCAAGGGTTCTCCAAGTGGGTACTATTAGGATCCTTCCTGCTACCCATGAATCTCTGCCTGCTATCCAGCCTGAAGTTCCCGTATGCCCGCTTGAAGTTCCTGCTCCCGTGTGCCCGCTCGAAGTTCCTGTTCCCGTGTGCCCGCTTGAAGTTCCTGTTCCCGTGTGCCCGCTTGAAATTCCTGTTCCTGTGTCCCCAGTTCATGTTCCTGTGTCCCCTCTTGATGTTCATGTTCCTGTATCCCCACTTGAAGTTTCTGTGCCCC